>JAVHNF010065513.1:10787-21659 GCA_034783455.1 Micropsitta finschii
AATGTCCTAGACATAAGGTGTATTTCAGAGTTACAGACCCTTAATTCCAGCACCCTACCACTGACAGCACAGCAGACAAATGCTCTATGCTCATACTTGGGCTGCACAGTCTTCCCATCAAATAGAGACAATTCTGGTTTACATTAGTGGGTCTTTCCTCTGCGTATTTATAATTTCAGCATTGCTGCAAGAGCCTCTCCAGCAGCCAGACCCATTGTAAAGCTTCAGAAGGAATCTGAAACCTCGGGGAAGGAGAACTTTGTAGAAATACTCTTCAGAACCATCACATCTCAACAGATTTGCCAAAGGAGGAAAGAGATTGAGCCAGAGCTGCATGGCCAGTGTTCTACTCTGCCAACACTGTCCAACATCACCTAGTAAGAATGTGATACAAGAACTACAGATTTAAAATACCATTCTTTGCTATCTAGGAAAAATAAAACAATCTGAAAATGTTGTAGGAAAAGAGAAACCTCCTTTATTTTACGGATATCAGCTATGTATTACTGAGAGGATGATCTGTTTCTAGACATCTTACATTTGACTTTGGAAAGTTAAAGATAAGCTCCCTCATATTTTTAAATATACTACATGTGGTTCCATAATGGTTCAACATTTATATGTGAATTTTCTTATGAGCAACAACAGTTAATCAAAACAAGACAGATTCTACCTTTCACAGAATAAAATTAGCAAGCTTTGCAGTTTAGGTTATATTGTTTAAAATAAATAAAACCAAACCAAATTTTCCTCAGTTTTTTTCAATGCATAACTAGTGCAATCTCAAATCATGCTTCTTAAAACAGGTAAAAGCATTAGTATATAGACTATATATCAAGAATCACTTTGGTTCCATAGGAACTTCATTCAGTTACCTTGTGATGCAATTACTGATCATATTCTCCTGTAAAATACTACTTTGCACAGAGATTTTGCATTTAAACATGGTTATTATTCTGTTCAGTTAGAAAAAACTAAGGGAGCATTTAATAGAAGTCTGAATTTCCATTCTGCCTCTGTTTTAGTCATACTTTTTATTTTGAGGCCACTTTCTACAGTTAAGTCTTGTCTTAATGACACCGCTATCACTATCTATGTACCCAATCTCTCTTAGCCAGCAAGGTGCTGATCCCGGGAAATCCGCTTTTCTTGGTAAATAAATAGAAGCGCTGAATTTTATTGCTCAGTCACAAGGCAAAGAAAACAAAATGTAGCAGAAACAAGTCATAAAAGGCTCTTTCCTTTTCAGTAATCCATATGCATTACTTGTTCTTCCCCCGGGAAGCAAGCTGCAGTCAAAGTTATCTGCCAGAGTGTTAAAGCAGGCTCAGATTTTCCCCCAAACCAAGGAGAACATTTTTCTTCCACATTTTTTGGTCATTTGAAGATGGTGGCAAGGGCAGAAGAACCAGAGTATTAAACGCTAAGCAGTAAATGTTAAAATGTCTCCTGTTTACTCAAATAGGCACACAGAGAATATTTTAAATATAACTTAATTCCAGTGTTAATTGAAATGAAAGCTATTTTGTGCCAGAATTAGTAGAATGATTTTACAGTGAGGTCAAATAGACTGAAGTGAAGATGTTCTGAACAAACAGCAAAAGGTTTTCGTTGTGCTTTGAAAGAAATGGCTAAGAAAAAGGTCTCCAAACTTACTGATTTTTTGTTTTCCTTTTTTTCTTTTACGGTAGCTTTATTCAGTAGAGAGTGGCAAGTAGCCTACAGAACAGAGATGAGCACAAACAAGTCACAGCACCAACTACATACAGCAACAAAAAACCAATGTTGACTTGTACATAAATTACACAGTAAAATGTAACAAACGTAACCAACAGAAAATGAAATATATCAACTAAAGACTGATGATGGAGCTTTTATTCCACAATTTTATTACATCTTATTTACAAAGCACTAAATACAAAACAAGCAAATGTTGCGTTTCAATCATTTCTACTATTTCTGGCTAGGTTAAACGTCAAACCACATTAATGTGCTCATGATACACGATATTGGGCATTAAATGGTATATTCAGCTTTCAAATGTATTTCACCATCCCCAAATAGTGTTAATAGGAAAAACAGTAAAGCGTTATACCTTTGAAATACATATTACTTTTAAAATAAATTTAGAGTTTTAAATCTTCCCAATGTTTCTCTGTGTGTCCTTCAATTTAGTGAGATCTGAATCGTCATGGTTATTACTACTTTGATAGCTAAACACTGCCACAAAACACTCTGTGGAAAAAGGAAGAAAAAGCCAGCAGGGCTACATTAATTTATTACAGATTTCCAAATCAAGGTATCTGACTCTTTCATTGGTGCTTAGTTCTGCATTGCATCTAAATGTAAAGGGACCCAAGAAGCATCACACTCTCTCATTATTTCCCATCAGGATTTGAGCAAAGCTATAGAACACCAGCCCTGGGCTCTGCTCCCCTGCACAGAGGTGCATTTTGGCCTCTGTGCCTGATCCCACATCCTCCCTAGCAGCTGCAGCAGTGAATTAGCATCCCTGAGCATCCCTAAGCAAGCAACACCTCTATCAACAGACAGCCATAGTGAGCAGTTTGAGAGCAACAGTTCAAATCGCCTTTAGAATATCCCATGGAATGGAACTGGAAGAGAATTTCTACAGCTTTAGAGTGTGACACAGTAAAAAGAAAGGTGGGTTGGGAGTGTGAAAGCCAGCCAGGGACAGCTCTGCTGCTAACCCAGCTACATTAAATAGCTCCAATTTGTGCAGGACCTATTAATATTTAACCACCCGTGCCTCTGCCAAATTTCTGACTTCGTGCAAGCTCTGAGCAGTCATATCCATTCACTATCTATTGGCTACTGCACTGGAAGCAAGTAGAATTTCCCTCTGTTAAGAAAAATCACATCTTTTTGTGTGGGTTTTATGAAGCATCCAGCACAAATTCTTTGTGTGAGTTCTTTGTATGAGGCTTATTCATGACCACATAACTCTCCTGTACATACGTTACCTGAGAATGAGCCAGGGCACATCTGTCACAGTAACTATTACATGATGCTCCCAGATGAAAACAGGGCTCTGTTCTGGTAATGGAAACACCCAGTGTAGACCCAACATCCAGCTAAATGAATCACTGCCACACTGTTTCTACTCTGATTAAAATTAGCTACAAATCATTTACAGAACACAGACATCTCCTTTAATAATCTAAGTGTAAAGGATACCGCAAAATTCAGTCTCATTTAGTCTTACACCTTCACCTTAAAGAAATGAAGTTACCATATTAAAATCACCTATTTGGTTCTTAAGATTAGAAATAGATTAATACCCACAAAAATCAGATTAAAATTGTACTTTCTTTCAGATAAAGCTCAGACTCTTCAAAACTCTGAAATTTGAAAGTACAGAAATAATTGCTACACTATTTGTATACAAATAGAGGCGTTACTAGAAACAATATGTGTTGAAGGCTGAGCATCAGTTACTACCACTTGTATATTTACCAGTAAACCACCTCTTTCAGGAACAAACTATCCTTGTTACCAATAAAAAGTAAAGCAAACAGATTGATATGCTTCCATAGGAATCCTATTTCATGTAGGAATTAAAAATGGTTTGCATAGAAAGAATTTCTAACAATGTATCCCTGAAGTGGAAATAAAGCTGATACATCCCAGCATATAAAAGCAATTTTAGGAAAAGACATTGGGATAACGTAGCATCAAGTAACAGAAGCAACACCCAAGGTTGTGTGTGACATCTTCAGTAACACTCAAATACAGTCCCAGCCAATGACTGTGATACTGTGTCCATTTGAACTTGAAGGAAACCAAGCTCACCCCTCATTTCCCAGTTTAAACCAGAAAGAAATCCTAACAACCACAATCACCCCAAACCAACCCGAATCCAACCACTGTCAGGAAAAGAAACTGATGACATTAGAAGCCATTTAGACAACTTGCACTGGGCACATCACTTACATGCCCAATTCATTCCAACAGCTCATGATAACAATCCAAGGTCTACAAGTCACCACACACAATTCACTGTTTCTCACTTGGAAGTTCTGAGAATTACAGCAGTTGTATTTATTAATACAGCTTCACTGTAAGAATACAACCAGACGGCCCTGGGTGGAATTTTTTATTGCTCACAGTGAGTTCACACAGCTCTGAAAATCTCTTTTCCTTGCTTCACCTGAGACCTGAGATACAGACTCCATGGCTGAAAGGCCAAAAGCAGCTCTTCAGACCACTTAACTGAGACCACAGTTCAAATACTCTGCCATGCACAGCTCTCATCTAAGACCATCCAACAGGACCAGAAGTTGTATTTCCTATGAGGCCTGAGGGCAGCAGGAGTATCCCCCACAGGCATTTTTAGCAGCAGCTAAATCCATCGGAAACACACAAAGAACAGACAGACCTGCAAGCGTTCAGGACTCAGCAACCTGCTCCTGAGCTGCTACACAGAGCAACAGGAACGAGACACAGCAGAGTCCCTATGTTTAGATCCCTGCTATTTAACAAACATCTGAAAATAGTCTTTAACCATGACACAATGCACCCAGTACTGGCCCAAGCTCCAAACTGCTACAATGACAAGAGCAAAGCCCAGGGGTTGGGCAGGCACCCAGTGCCAGCATACCTGGTACAAACAATGGCACACGCTGCGGAGCTGCGGTGGGAACTCGGAAGAGGAGTTAATGATGGCATGGAAAAACTTTTCTGTCATTTGCAAGAGACTCCTCTGGTTCTCCTCAAGGCTCTCCGTAGGCTCCAGCCTGAAACAGACCCACACATGTATGGCCAGCAATCAAATGAATGATATTAGCTGTACTTATGTTTGGTAGTAACTTATTTCCAGGGTAAATAGGAATGTTTATGATCTTCCACACACAAGTTTCCATCAGTATTTTAAACCACCAATTACAAACATAAGGTCATTTAAAACTCAGTATTAACCAGACAGTTCTAAATGGAATTCTCTCACACTTCCATACAAAGACATGCACACATAATCCCAACTGATAATTGCATTATCAGTTTGATGATGGTTTCTCTGATAGGAATTCTTGAGGTAGACACAGATATTTGAGAGTTAACTATTAATAGAAGGCCTGGCTTTTGGTAAGCTACTTCAAAGACAAATACTTAAAGTTTTTCTAAGAGTTAATTCAAAGCAACAGAGCAGCAGCTGCTGAATGCAAGTCTTGAAGTGACAGAAGAGAAACTAAAGCAAAAACACAACACGCATCACGCATTCATTCTGTGATTCCATCTTGCTTCTGTAATTAACTCAATGACTTAAAGCAGATGCTTTCTGGTACTGCAGGAAATCCCCATATTAGTGGCCTACATAAAAGTATGAAGTAGCAAGTAGAAGAGGCCCTGCAAGAGCTCTCAATCTTCCTTACTCTCTCAGGGTTTAGAGGACATGCAGCAAAACTCACCCCGCTTTGTTGGGCACCTCTGGGTATAAGGATTGCAGATACAATTATGTGTCTGGCAAAGTGAGGAGTGGAAGAGTATGGAAGCATGAGAAAAGTATTAGCAATGAGGAAAAAGGAATCCTCTTGTATTTCCAATGCCTGGGAATCATGCTTACAAACACATCTGCTCCCCCCCTTGAATCTCAAACCTTGTTGGATCCACCTCAAAGCTAACATGCTGCCATTCAGAGGATGTAATCACAGTCCTTAATAAAGGCTCCAAAAGCTTCTGCAGATATGTAGCACCATACACCTGTGTAGAAAGAAAATCCAAATGGGTGCCCGGTTAACATCACAATTCACAGGAACACTCCACAGTTCTGTGTTAGAATAGCCTGAAAACACTTGATTTGCTTTGGCAGAAGCCAGTTTTCTGTTAAATTGGTGTTTCTGTATCATAGTTTTCCTTTTGAAACAGACCAATTTATACAGTGGTAGTTTCGTATTTTTGTATTCCTAAACTTTTCCTGTTACCAAGGTGATCTGTACCAGGAGGAAGATGCAATAACTTACCTTAAAACAAAAAGTCATTATTTTACTGGCTAAGCTGTTTCCTCGGAAGAGTGTCTGCATGGAATCCGCTAGCTCAACTTCCTTTGAAAACATATTCCAGAGGAGCTGGTAGAGCAAGTGCCGGGAATCAAAGAGTGTGACCAGGACACGAGCTAGCTCATCCTTAAAAGAAGCAATGAGATGTTAATCTGTGAGCCAGGCCAAGTACAAAACAAAGAACCAAGACAAAAACACTGAGCAGTCTGTAGTAATGCATTACTTTTGATATGGAGTCTTGCATACAAATATCAAACTAAGCACACACAATCTCTTTAAATCTCTCTAATGCTATTGCTTGTCTAAAAATCTAAAAAAAGACAAACCTAGAGGAGCAAATACAGTTTTGTTTGCCTGCATTACAGCACATACTATCTGTAATAAATAACCAGCCCAAACAAATGCATTTATCACAATAACTGTGTATAAAATTATTCCCAGGCATTAACTAGAAGTTTACTGTAAAATGCAGCTTATCATCAAGACCTGACAATCAGACCCAGTACACTCCTAAAGCAAGGCTAACGCTAATGCATGGTAGATCTAATCTCTTCAGCAGACTGTTGTTACACCTTTAATATTTGCACAGTTTTTTATTTCAAGTCTTAATATTTTCAAAAATGTAGGAAATAAAATGTGTGAATCAACTTACCCACTGAGAGCAAGGCACCACATTGGCTAAAGCCATAGCAATAGGAAGCTCCCCCTGATCACCCATCATTGTAACCAACTCCACCAATCTCTCAAACCGATCCGCTAGCACTGTTTCTGCTAAGGTATCAAATTCTGTTCCCTGCTGCAGAATTTTGGTGAGGACTTCCATAAACGTAGCTCTTGTTTGGAGGTCTTTATGATAGCCCAAGCCTGATCAAAAAAACCCAGAACTACTAAGGAAGATGTAAAAATAAATGAAATACCAATGTCTTCATCATGTATTCATTTATACACAGTGATCTCTAACTACTTTACCTATTGAGTGCATAAGACCACTGTCCACATTTGCATTGAGTAAGTTGGACATAGCAAGGACAGTGCAGTGCCGGAGCGAGGCCAGTCTGCGAGACATCCCGCGTTTCCTGCCTCCTGTCTGTGCGCTTTCATCTTCAACTTCACTGCAGTCATTGAGAAGGTTCATGAACAGTGTGAAGTACCTAAAGAAAAAGACTTGGATAAGTAAAACAGATTCTGAAAAGGCAACTGTCTGAAATGGTGTGCATACAGGAGCAAATACACAAGACTCCCTCCCCAAAAATCAACTAAATGCTCCAAGTAATCTTCCTTGTAGCAGAGTCCAAACTTTCAGATGTGAGGTATCCACCAGAAGGCACTCTCCTCACATGTATGGAAGTGTTCTCAAACCAAGCAAGTGAACTCCACGGGTGTGTCTTTACAAACAGATGTCTTGAAAGAAATGTTAAGTTTCATGATAAAAACAGAATACCAAAGCAAACTGTTCCCTTCAGGAATTAAGCACACACCTGCATTAAGCAGAAACAAATCAAATTTTAGCATTATTTTTTAAGTGAACTTGTTTGCATAAGCTCAGGAGGCAGAGATTTGTGAGATGGGACATATAAGAGAGAATTCCTGTTTGGACAGTAAAATGATCTCTGCTATAAGAAAAACCATAGCATGCAGTGTGTCATACAGTACATGTACTTCACATCATTGTATAGAAAAATAGTTCAAAGCCACTATTTACTTAAGAAATAACTGAGATTTCGCTTCCATCAACTCAACACCATCTCCTTCTTCAGGCTGTAGTGGAAGCCCAGCAAGGAGAGAGACCACTGCTTCCATACTCGCTTGGTCCAAATCCCTGAAAAAGAGAATTATAAGAAGCTGTGAATCAGTTCAGCAGAATTAGTCTCTCCTCCCCCTTGATAATTTCCCCATCCAGTACCAAGTCTTTTTTCCTTATATATCCAACTGCAGGTGAAAAGAATCATTAAGAATAAAGTTATTCTAGTCAAGTTCTGTCCATCAGGAAAACAGCTATTACATTTTGTGGTGCGGGTTCAAGCAATGTATCTCCTAAAGACAACAACTGCAACCCAAATTTACCACTGAAAAAAACCCAAGTACAAATTCAACACTGTTTTGTTTGATGATTTTATTCAGAGTGCATCATACGAAGCAAAATAAAGCATTCAGTCCTAATGCTAAATCACAAAGGATATTAAAAGGAATTAAATAAACTCAATGGTTAAACAAACAAAACAGAACCATAAAAACCTTGGTTAAGACTAGCACTAAATATAATTCTGCTGATGCTCTCCAAAACTTATGTTTCTGGCTTTTTCTTTTCCTTAAAATTACTACCACTTACGGCAGTCCGCATGTGCCAGCTCCTCTGTGGATATGAAATGCCACCTGGAACACTGTTAGCAATGTTAGAAATAGTTTACGTGTATTCTTTCTTACCTTGTCAAGCATTTCACATCCTCATCTGTTGCTTGATTAGATGTTCCCATAACCCAGTCTGTCAAATACTCGACCATTTTGTTCCTGTTACATACAGAAACATCGCTTTAGATTTGGAGGAGGTTTGGTTTTGGTTTTAAATAGCCCTTCCCTCAAACACACTCACTACTGCTGGCATCATTCTTAATTATCACAAGTTCAGTGTAAATGGAATGACCAC
Source organism: Micropsitta finschii (assembly GCA_034783455.1). Classification (NCBI taxonomy): domain Eukaryota; kingdom Metazoa; phylum Chordata; class Aves; order Psittaciformes; family Psittacidae; genus Micropsitta; species Micropsitta finschii. The sequence continues at coordinate 19,446 of JAVHNF010065513.1, forward strand.
ACACTGAAGATGAACTGATTTTATTATACCAAGTAATTCCCCAGTCTGCATCACACACATTTTTACATGTGTTTAGTATCCCCACAATCAGAATAACATTTAATGCAGCACCAGGCTCTAAATTATTCTGAAGCCAGAGACAGGGAAACCATCCTTATAGCAGGAGTAGGTGAGAATGGTTTTGGTTTATTTTTATAACCAAACACAATCACACTTGTCCACATTACACTGTCCTAGAAGATGTATAATGCAATACCTACCTAAATTTCATTTCTTGGCAAAAGGAAAGATCATCTCTCCTTTCCATCATTACTTCTACTAACTGACAGAGCTTAGTTTTAATTTGAATTGCATGCACCAGATTTCCAAGCACACGCACGTACCTGGAGAAAAAAAAGGCAAAGAGAGTAACAAAGTCTTTAATGCTACTTCACACTCCAAGGCCCACACTGCTGATAAATTTCTTCAGCTCCATGCTGCAACCTGGCTGACCCAGCAAATGTGCATAACCACCCACCAAGTGTTTGGGCTACCTTTATTTCTGCCCTCCCAGAAAACCAGGCCCTGGATCAACTGAAGACAAGCAACAAATTTCATCTGGCCAAGGAAGTTTTCTGTTGGTTTAAGACTAAGCAGAAATCCGCCTTTCAGCTGGTTCTTAACCACTACCACCACTGTATAGAAAGGAAATCAGGAATGCTGCAAGAATTACTTTGCACAGCAAGGTGGACAGGATTTCTTACCTAACCAGATTTAGCATCATTGTCTCAATACTAGCTTGTCCAAGGTGTTCTGAGCTCCCTTCTGTGTGATTGTCAAGCAAATTCTTCATTATAGCAATAGTTTGCTCTACAAATTGGGTGTTGGTCTCAGTTAACAAAACCTACAGAAATAAAAGGCTGGTCTTAGTCCTTTACACACACACAAAAAATAAAATAAAGGGTATTAAATGTACTGCAGCACTGCAAAAACCTCATGTACAAGCATTCTCTAGTTACTACCTAGCCAAAAGAATTCCAATGTGTGTCAAGATTAAGTATGTCAATAATGACCATATGACTCCATATGAGCCATAATGACTCCAGGAACACTCTCACAGATTCTGTACTCAGAGCTCACTGATAATTCAAGAATGCTTTCAATTACTCCATGTTAATCACAGCTTGGAATCACAAACACAATAATTATTAATGCACGCTGCAAAACTGAATCCCAACGCTTGAAGGTCTTTTGTACAAAACACCAATAGGTTTCAGTGTCAATTCCTAACACGTGACTGATGCTTTTAATTAAGACACAATCGAGAAGGAATATATCAACATTTTACCTGTCCTTGAGAATCAAAAAACTTGCTGATGGTATTCTTCAGTTTGTTAAACAGCATTGGATAAAGTGCTGGACTCAACTCCAAACCCACCAGATCTTTAATGTTAGTCCGTATCTGAAGTCCCACTTTCTCGTGGTTACAGACCATCAGAGTCAATAACCGATCAATGAACTTGCTGACAGGAGTCTCTGTGTTTCCCTCGGTGGACACCATAGATATCATGGAGCCCTTGCGCTCATTGACCGGGCCCATGGGTGGGCTGTAAGTGGCCAGTCCTGCATTGCTGCGGTGCTGCAGGCACACTCCTCCCAGGGCACATAAGAACCCTGTCATGTTGATCCACTCTTGAAGAGAGTCTGTGTCAGACAAGTCTATGGAGCCTCCCCCACTGACATGTGACATTCGTCTCTTCACAATTGTCTTATGAAGACTTTCAGTAACCTGAAAGAGAACAGCAGGAGATGAAATCTCTTCAATTAATCAAAACCAACAGAGAGAGATCAGAAGTTTAAAGTATTCTGTGACACATCATGCATTTACAGTTCCAGGCTTTCTGAAGATTCACATTTTACAGTTTACTGTAACAGCAGAACAGAGATATACACAGAAGCTCTGCTTATAAACAAGCTGACAAAGCAAGGCTGAAAGGGACTGAACGGGCTGCCTGGTCAATCCCCTGCTCTGCACCAGGATAAAGTGTGTTTAAATCATGATAGGCAGCAGCTTGTATAAAACCCTCCAGTGAAAGGGGTTTCACCAATTCTCTTATAGTAGTAGTCCATAATTTTCACTACTCAAATTTTTAAGCTCAGCCTCCACCTCCCTTACAGCAATTCAAGTCAAATTATTTCTTGGTAAGCACAGTCAATGACTGCTTGCAATTATTT
>JAVHNF010065513.1:47024-57403 GCA_034783455.1 Micropsitta finschii
TCAACATCCACGGTTACACTATAGGGAACCAGGCAGAATGGCCTGAGCATTTCCACAGAGCCCTCCTTAAACTCGTTCCTGAGTGTTTACCACCTTTATAGCGAGAGAGATGGTGTAAAGCAAGTAAGCCAATTTGCCAGGAATGTCTATGAAAAGCAAAACACTTTCGGAAGCGCAGAGGAGCAGAGGCAAAGAGGACCCGGGCACCTCACCCCGGCACAGTCCCGCTGACACGACACTGCACCGCGACCAGGCTGGCGCAGGGGAGCCGCTCGCCGCCGAGCCCAGGTCCCCTCCCGGAGGAGCGGGGAGATTCCCGGGTGTGCTGGAAGGGATGGACCGACCGGCCCCACCCAGCCACCGGCCCCGCACAATGGGCGCAGCGGCGGGGGCGCCTCCCTGGGCCCCCCAGCTCGGCCCGGAGCCCTGCGGCGGAGGCTCGGCGAGAGGCAGCGCACCCACCGCCGCCTGCGCCCCGGGCCGCGGGGCAGCCACCCCCGCCGCTCGCCCCATCCCCGCGCCTCCGGCCCGCCGCGGCCCCGCGCCTCCAGCGGCGGCCCTCCCGTTCTCTCTCCCCCTCACGGCCGCCCGCGCTACCTGCTCATCGAAGCGGTTCACCACGGCCTGCACCCACTCCACCGGCTTGTGGGCCGCCATGTCCCCCCGCCTGCCCGGCCAGGGAGGGGGGCGGATCCCCGCGGGGAGGGCGGCAGGAGAGGCGCCGGGCGCGGGGAGGGCACGGGCGGGTCTCCGTTATCCCTGGCGCGCTGCGGGGCCCTCAGCTCCCCTCAGCCATCAGCGCCCGGGGCCCGCCATGACACCACACCGGAAGCGGGAGCCCAAGACCGCCCCCGCCCGCCCGAGCAGCAGCGCCGCGGCCGCCGCGCCAGGGGGAGCGCCGAGACCCAGCCGGCGGCGGGGAACCCACAGCGCCTGCGCGGCTGCGGGGCGGGGCAGAGCTGCGCCTGCGCGCTCCCGCCCCCGCGCAGTTCCTCCCCGCCCCGCGCCTGCGCTGCTCGAGGTGCAGCGGCGCGCGCGCAGCCCGCGGTGTGGGCGGGGCTTGGGGAGGGAGGGGCCGAGGGCAGGAGGGGCGGGGCTGCGGCACGCACGGGCGGGAGGCGCGGGTGAGTGTTCCCGGTTACAGTGGCTGTAAAGGGTTTTATCCCTATAAACTGGCCTATTTCCGCTCAGTGGCAGTGACTGCCAACACGCAGCCACCGTACACGAACCCTCCCTGCTCGGGTACGTGGTTCCCAGCCAATGTTCGCTCCCCGACTCAAGAGGAGCCGGGTGTGCGGACACCAGGGCGCAGGGACATCCACTTCCAGGGTCGTTCTGGGTACACACGGGATGTGGGAAAGCACAGAGCACAAGGTAACGTCCTTTAGTGCAGAGCCAGGTGAAGGTCTTGGCGGTGTCAGTGAAGATGTAATTTGAGGTAAAACCTCCCAAACGGTCAAACACAGTAAAGAGCTGGAGAGTAAAAGGGACTCACTCGCTGTAGCTCCATTCAGCGGGGGCCTTGGTTGTGCTCAGAGACTCTTGCCACTGTCATAGCACATATGAATTATTACCAGCAACACAAATAAATCCTGGTTTTGATGAAACTTTCCCTGTAAGCAACAAACAATGGAATTCCTGTAATCCAGACTTACAGTATGAACCATACCACTGCATTCTAGCAATAAACTCAGGAGTGTGGCTCATAGCAAGTATTTGAAGAGGCAGATGTCCTGTAGAAAGATGAAAATCAATTGCAAATACTTTATTTAAGAAAAAACAATTGTTTGAGAATAAATTGTAGCTTCTGTCTGTACTTGTGGTCCTGTCCTTCAGGAAATGCAGAGGGCATTCTGATTTATACAAATTGCAGAGACAAATATTGGGCTGTTAAGTGCCCTGGATTTTGTATGATCCATTTGCTGTAACCAGCTGTGGTGTGAAGGCCATTGATTCCTCTGCAGCAGAGTGCTCTATAATGGTCAGCAATAATATGTTTCATAAAGGATTTTAAAACAAGTACTGTCTTATGGTCTAGAAAAGTCCTCTAATGTATTGGTTATGTATACTCATATCAGAGTCAAACCTACATGATACCTGTATATATGTGCTTAATTACAAACATCTCCTCTGGGTCAGATTGTATGTAAAGCTGCTCCCTGAGGCCTTTCCCAGTCGTGTTTGTCTGAGCACAAGGAAAGGCTCCACCAAAAGCCAAGCAAACAGGCACATTGCATCCCCACACCATTCCATAAACATTTGTTATTCCCCGCTTGCAAAGGTAAATGGTTACTTGGACTCCAGAAAACAGGATGAGGTCAAGGATCTGTTCTCCAGGACTTCCAGCCCCACTGGTTGTGCTCCCCCAGGAGGTGTGCAGGCATCTGGGGAAAGGGCTGGCTCCAAGTCCCTCTGGTTCACATCCAGAACCTGTTTGGGCTGACAGAAAAGGTTTTGTCACAAAGAGTGTAAGAGGGAATCAACACAGAACACCAGTAGTGTGCTCCTCCATCAACATGCCCAATCTCCTTTTTCAACTCCTTGTATACTTGATCCTTAAGTACCCCATAGCAATCCAGCAGGAATAATATCCACTTAAGGCAATACAGCCACAATCCACATAGGGATCTCTACGTTCTGCCAAAATCTAAACAATAATAATCCATGCAGGGGCAGGAAAGGGCTTCAGTTTACTGATAGGCTTCTGCAAACATGTCCTGAAACCAAGAAAGAAACCAGGGCTGGTCAGAGAGAAAAGCATCTGGGAACTCCTGACTTAGGTAGGAAAAGTCTATTTTTTTCCTTCAAAATCTACTAAACACAACAAACAGTGCTTCTTCCTGTTTCTCCTAGTGTTTTTCCCAAAGCAAATCTGTTCCCTAAAAGCAAACACAGTTTGCTGTAGTATTCCCAGACTTTAGACAGTGGGAAACTTCGGAGGTTGAATGGTGATGCTGGAAATCCTCATAGCGTTTCCCCAAAACTCTCTGGAAAATTCCAGCCAGTATCTGGTCAAGACAATTCTTTCCCTAAGTTCTCTGCTTCCTTTTAATTGCTTCCTCTTCTCCCTAGGCTAGATATAAAGTGCCGGAGACCCACTGTCCCAAAAGGGAGCTGCTGGCCTAGTGAAAACCAGTGTCTGTTAACTGCTGTGCTAGATCCCATCTGTTGGACACATGAACACACAGACGGTTCTGTCCCCAGCAGGCAGACACATACCAGTCTGTAACTGCTGGTTAGGTATTATCTGAAGGTAAATCACACCAAGTTCCCCAGCCCCACATAACTCCCAAGTTGTGGAACCATTTATTTGGCAGCTCTTGACAATCTTGTGCCTCTCGGTTATGCTGATGGATTATTTTAAGACACTTTGCAAGAGCTTCTTAATGCACTTCCTTAAGCTTATATGCAAACCAAAATGAGAAATTACAGCCTAAAGCATCCGCAGAGTCTTGTCAGGCTTTGTGGGAATGCCCATGGGTTTTCATCACTAGAAATGCCCCATTGTGGCTGTCAAGAGTGGCACTGGTGGTAGGAGTCACATGTAAGAGGAAAGTCCCTGAGAATATGGATTTTTCCCCTCCCACATCTGTACCTTTTCCTTTTCTCTACAGTGTATTTCCAACTCAAATTATTTATTTATTAGCCTATCTTTTTTCCCTCCTACTCCCAGCAGCCTGTGTTTCATACTGCCGTTTCCCCTCTTCATTCCTCCCATTCCGTTTCTCATTCTCACCACATTTGCCAAACACTCCAGAAGTGGCTCAAACACACCAAGTGGCACTGTTTGATTTCTGCGTATCAGCTTTTACCCAGAACCCCCCCACGGCTTAGAGGCAATTCCTGGAGGGACTGCACCAAATCTGGGATCAGGGACAAAAAACATTTTCCCACCTTTCTTAAGTGAAGCCAAACAAACAAACCCGGGCAGATGCGGAAGGAAGGGAGGGAGGGAGGGAAAGAGCTGCCAAGTTTTGGGTAAGAGGTGACTTAATATTTCTCAGCTTCAAACCCTTAAACACGGGTTTAATCTGGGAGCTGGCAGGCTCTCAGGGAAAGCTGGGCAGGCTCCTGGCAGCGCTACGGATCCTGGATGGTTTCACCCCCAGAGGACGTTGCTCCAACAGATTTGTCCATTAGAGGGCATTAGAGGCCATTCAAATCCCTGAATTCCGAACTAACCAGAGAGGAAAGTGGCCCGTATTCCTTTCTGTTTGACAAATGAGCGGTGGCTTTGTATTCTTCCCATGACGTGTCTCTTATTGACTGTGACACCTGACATGTGCGGGGTGGATTTCAATATGTGAAGAAGCTTCCCCTTAAAAATTAAGCAGTGGATTTTCCTTTGTATTCTGTCTGGCTGCAATAGGACCTGTAAAATACAACTGATCTGAGGTTAACGGTGATCACAGAATGATGGGTTATACTTCAGAGAAAGCAGAAATTCCACACACAATATTCACACCGGAACCTTCATCCCAGAAGGTCTAATCAACAAAGGATAATTACAATTGTAGCACACTGTTTCACACAATCAGTTTCTAAATGCAAGTACTTCTATTCCAGTAGAAATCTCACTTGGATGCAAAACAGCAGGAGTTTAATCCCTGATACCTGGTCTGAGGCATTATAAAGATATCACAAGAGCTCAGATACTCTAAAGGAACTCAGTGGAACAGGAGACTTGTGCCATGCACTGGAAATGGATAAAGACGCAGTCAGTGTTTGCCATTTGGCCTCAGAGATGTAAACAAGCTCCTTGTTGAATCCCCGTTGGAGTTTGTTTGCTCACAATCACTCCCACTCTCTGGGTTTATGTTCTAAAAATTGCAGAGGAATGAGATCATTTTGTGCATCCTCTTTTTTCTTCCCCTTGCAAGCGGTGCCTTTCCCACAGCATCTCCAGAGGTTCTTCCTCATAATACCATAAAGCAGCATTTTAATTGTTCTGGATGACTAATCAGCTCAGCCTGGATCATCACACTGCCCCAAAGGATAATTCAAGGTTATCACTGCCTCTCCCTGCAATTCTGTTTCCTTACTCATTTATTGTATAACAGAGGTCAAAAAGAGAAGAGGATTCACAGGAGAGGAAGACCAGAGAGACCTCATGACTTCAGCACTGACTGGCACTTTCTGGCTTCTCTCCTGGGTGATCTCAAAGAAAGGGCAGGAGTTTGAGTCACAGGAAGAAAGCTGGAGGCCTGGACTGTCACTGGAATGAGACCAGGGTTGTTGCCATGTCTATGGCTGTGCCTGACAAGCACCATCACATGGCAATGCAGTGTTACTCCCTGCAGCAGCATTATACCTGCGTCAGTCCCACCACACCAACCGCAGGACAAACCACCCATCCCGAGTCCTCTCCTCTCGCAGGGGCTGCTCTTCTGCACATGTGTGAGGGTGCTGAATGGGCTGCTTTTCTTTACCATTCCCACATGATATTTGCATTGGGAGAGGCAGGGCAGGCTCCAGCAGTGTGCTCTAACACTGATTTTGGCCTGAAGCAAAGCACCAGCTCAGGAGAGCTGCTGAGAGCATCCAGAAACAACAAAACTCAGCACCCATGTGAAGCTCCTGCCATCAGCCTCAGAAGGGATAACAGGGTAGTCCCTGGGTTGAAGTGCTGGCCTCCGGCTCTGAAGGAGTTTTAGCTGTTTAGGCTGTTCCATACAAACTGTGGTAAATCCTTGATCTTCAGTCTGAATTTGCATATCCATCTATAAAACAATGCTAATATTATCCAGCAGTCAAAGACACTGTGAGCCTTAAAGCGTTAATCCTCTATTTGCCTCAAACTCTGTTGCCCTCTGCACACATTCCCTGTAACAACAGGCCTGGATGTGAGCCACCCAAGTATTCCAAGCACAGTTCCACATCAGCTCTGGCCCATCTCTGATCTGTGAGCAAACACTCTTTATCTACAAGCAACCTGCTCTTTCCCAACCCCACTGCAGCAGGAATGCAGCTCCTCTGTTTCCAGGCAGAAGCTGTCAGACCCAACCCTGTAATTGCCCAACATGCCAGTTTTTTCTGTCCTTATGATTCTATTGATCTGCTTTACAGACTGTAGGTGGTCTGTGCCTTTCATTGTTCCTATTAAACTCAACTTGCTCTTCTATAAATTGCACATACAATGTATTGAACTTTACAGTGACGCCCTGCATGCAACTGATTTTCCCTCTGTGTAATCCTGCTTGCCCAGTGCCAAGCACAGATTTCATGAAAAGCAAAACCTATTCTTCCTACTGTAAGCACGGTCAGCAGTTGATTGCTGACTACATCCTATGTTCGTCTGAAGCCAGAGGAATGCCAATCAGCTCAGTAACGCTTCTCACTGCACAGTGGACAGGAGCGTCATTCCAAACCCAGGGAACGTCGAGTGCTGGTGCCCGTGGGGCACTGTGCTCCTCTAGCAAGGAGCCTGAGCTCCAGACAATGCAAGTGACTGGCAGCTGGGTAAACCCAGGCCGAAGAGGAACAGTATGGTTTGGAAAGGATTTTTCCCAGGAGAAGTGGAATAGCTGTGGTAGAGGTCGGTGATGTCTGAGATTACACTGACATAAAGCAGGAGGTGGGCACAGTGGCCTTGAGCAAGGCTGAGCACCTATCTCTGCATCACAAGGACCCTTTTCTGTTATCCTCATCTAGGACAGTTCAAGTTCAAAAGCCTCAGCATGACCTTCAGCCATCGGAGATAACAGCTCCTGCAGCTTCAGTGGGTAAATTTAGCACAGATGTTCCTGAAGCAGCTCCCTTGCAGGGCACCCTGGTGAGCTTACAAAGAGGGATGGTTTTAAACCTGAAAGGAATAACCCCCAACCTCCTTTCCCCTTATTCCAGCGCAGGGACTCATCACGAAGGGCTGAATTCACCACACACATGAAGCCATCTGCTCTGTTTATTATACCCAAAGATGTGGTCCAAGAACTATAAAATCCCAAAGAGACCAAAAGAATGCAAATGACTGCAGTCTATCTCTGCTCTTCCATCTGTGCGACTGCTCCACAGCGTACTCCTCTAGCAGACCTTTACAGTTTAACCCCTCAGGTACCAGACATGCACCAATTTATAACCCCCTACAGAAAACTAATTCTAATTTCCACAATAAGCCACAGGGAGTAAAAGCTACAGAACAAGTGACAGAAGTTTTCCGATGTGCACTGGGGCAATAGCAGCAGCTAATCTGTCTGGGGACTCTGATGGTGCTTTCTCCTCTAACTTCTCACCATTCTCTTCACTGCAGTCCCTTTTCCTCTTCGACTTTCTTTGCCTTCTCTTCCTTCCATTCTGCTTTTTCCTTTCACCTTCACTTCTCCCTCCACAAACTCTTGTTAAACTTTCTCTGTCCCAAGGAGGCTTCTCAAAACAAGCAGGAGCTTGTGAATTATTAACAGTGTAGACTATAAATAGTGTAATATTTAATGACAGCCAGACCACCAAGATGCATGCACTGGTGCACAGATCAGCCACCTTGGTCTTAGTGTGACCGGCCTTGTTTGCTCCCTCACCTCTCATTTGTCAGGAGTGCTTTATGGGAAGAGAGCTGTGAGGAGAAGGAACATAACTCATGGCCTGCGAAAGCACCGCAGGCTTTTCTGCTCCTTTGGATCTCGCATTTGGTGTGACCTCCTTCTAGAGCTCTGGTTCTGCAATCCAAACCCCACAGCTAACAGGAACTGATAGCCTCGGTGGGCCCTGAGCAGAGCAACCTTGGTGGGGTGTCTGCTGCAAGCTGAGTGGGGAACAGCACCATGAGAATTTGGAGGTCTGAGGGTTCACACACTGGAACGAATGGCCTTTCAGGGGTGGAAGCCTTCCAGCAGGAAGCCATAGCAATGGAAATGGAGCACATCAAATACACTGCTGAGTCTTGCAAGTAGCTAAAAGATAGGCAAACACCAGGGCTCATTTTAAAAACCTCAGGCAACGTTACAAGGGGATACAAAGAGAAAACAGCACCCAAACCAATTGCTGTAAAAGCAGCACAATCCCTTATCTGGGACATGCACTAATTCCAGATGCCTTTCCTAGTGCAGTCTAATGACTGGGTGAGTCAAAAAGACTTCAGCAAAGCTGATTAAGAAACACACAATCACAAATCAGTTAAAAAAATCAAAGAAAAAAGAACTGAGATGAGTGTAACCAGATTCATCATAGGAGAATGTGACAGAAGCAGATCCTGCTGCTTCAGCAGCCTGGGAAAGAGCTCCATAACCTGGATCTTGGAGAGTATTTCTAAGGCGGGCAGACAACAAAAGTCCTTTCATTTGTGAAAGCTTCTTGCAGTGTGTAAAGTCTGGAGGCAGATGCACTGAGTGCATTAGCCTCCTCCCAGCTGAACAGCGCTGTGCAGGCTTGGCAACTGCATCCGAAAAGGAGGATCATGGAAAACACATAAATCACCCTGGAGTCACGGGGCAGCCTTGCAGGCCCCTGCAGCATGTGACTGTGCGGGGTGTATGGCTGGTGCCACCTTCAATTCCACAGCTGTGGCTCACCAGGGGGAGTAGGGAATCCATCCTGGCTCACTTACATGGCCAGGGTGCTGAGCAAGGGAAGCATGGATTCTTTCTCTCCTCTTTGACTGAATCTTACCAACCAGAATGGTTGGGGTTGGTGGCTTGCAGCACATCCCAGCTTTCCACCTCTCCTCTGTGCTTCGGGCATAAGAGCCCTTCCAGCCAGGCATGAATACAGAAGTGTCTCCAGGACAGCCTGTGGCATCAAACACCTTCTAATAAGCTTGTAAACACCTGGGAATTCACATATCACAATTGGTGTCCATAACACACAAAACGTAGACTGGGAAGTTCAAGGATTGGCATTAGGACTCCAGTGCTGTAAAGGCTGGACAGTGTAACTGCTGGAAACCCTCACTGCCTGAAGGTGTACTACATTAGGTTAAAATATACTCCTGTTACACAAGACCAGATTAATGAGTGAATCGTCCCTTCTGGCCCTCAACTCTATTACGTTAATGAGCAGAAAGCACATGGAGGAGGAAGCAGCAGCTACTAGAACAGTACTGACAGAAACACAGAGATGGAAAGACATAATAAATTGCCAAATACTTTGCTTAAAAACTAAACCAAACTAGCAAGAAGTGGTAACACTCCCCCAGAGCTGCATAACCCAGCTGCTATCTGCCCCTGGCTACACCAGCCCCAAGGTAAGCAAACAGAATCCAGCCTCATCCTGGCTGTGTGTGAGGCTCAGACCCTCAGGAGGAATCTTACAACGTGACTCATCTCAGCTCTGGCCTCGCTCAAACATGCACAAGTTATGAGTAACTGCAGAGCAGCATTTCACAATGTTCACTGGCCACAAAGCTGCCTTGTTATAAGAAGCTGTTGAGGGATAAAGTGAAGATAGCTGTGTAGGGCTCTTCCATCTGCAGGCAGCAGAGGAGTAATAGAGCAGGATCTTGCTGCTATAAAGCAGTGTGTCAGATTAGTGCTGTGATGTGCTACCAGGTTTATACAAACCAGCATTAATCCATGCTGGTGTTTGGGCCACCAGAAGTATTCAGAACTTCTTCCCCATCCTTTCTTTGACATCATCTCACTCCAGGATTGAAGCCTGCTCTGCTGGCCTTGCTTACATAAGGGTGACTTCTGGGTGTTGCTGCAGCTGAAGAGCCAACCCATGCAGCTATTCCAGTGCCTCTGCCAGCTTGGCCACTACTTCGGAATGAAATCACTGTTATTCTCTGCAGTTAATTATCTGGCTCTGTGCTTCACTGAAGTCTGGAGGAAGCAAGGAAGAGTCACCTAGTCTAGAGGAGGGAAGGACTTAGATATGCATAAGGATAAAGAGGAAAAAGAAGGGGATGAGGGAATACACAGATGTTAATAGAAAATCACACAGAGAAGGATGTGGCCTTGAGGTCTCTTTCTCCAACTTGTTATGGACAACTCCGTTAACAGTAAATTCAAGGCTTTATCACAAACCAGACCTTGCTGGATTTAGATGCTGAATTACACACATTAAGAAATCAACACCAAAGAGCAGGAAACTCCCGAGAGTTTTCCAGCCCCTGCTTAGGGAGGATGCAATCAGGGGTGCACGTCACTGCCCTACACGCATTCCGCAAGGCTTTTGCATATCTCTTGGTTTACGTGTTGCCTTGTAAGCCCCATGGTCAAACAGCCACCAAGGATGTCACAACCCGGCTCCAAAGATAATGGAGACAACCTCTATCCAACTCGCTGCGGCAGGAATGTCACCTGCTGCTGGCGGGGCACTTAAGCAACACAAGACGTGCCTTATGCCATAGGCGGCCCCTCAGCAGCGCACACACCGCACCCCACCGGTACCCCTGCACTAAAGCACCCAGAAATTCACCTTCATTGCTTGGACCCTTTGACATACTCAGA
>JAVHNF010065513.1:57515-70941 GCA_034783455.1 Micropsitta finschii
AAGCGCGCCACACCTCAGCAGTCTCCTGGCCCGCTCGGTCGGAAGCTGGGTAGCCTTAGGACCCCGGGGTGTCGGAGCGGGGCGGCGGGGGGTTACACAGCCCCGTTAGAGAACCGCATGCGTTATTCGGAGGTTCCTTCGGCCGAAGGAACGGGCACAAGCTCGTTAAACGGCACTGAGGTGACATCGGTCCCTTCCCAGGCGCTGGCCCTTTCTTCCCGAACGGAAGCGCAGGGCGGCGGCGGGGCCTCAGTGTGTTTGAGTTTGCCTCTGATAGCAAGATGAGCCATTACTTACACGATGGTCAGGACGTTTTAACGCTGAGCTGCTTCTCTGCAGTGACTCAGGCCCTTTGGCAGCTGAGCTTTTCATTGGCCGTAAGTGAAACACCTTCCCAGTGACATGGAATTAACATGCAATAAAAGCCAAATACTTACCCCATTGCCAGGTTCCCTCCTAACCTTGTGAGCTCTGCGGTCAGGTTCTAAAGCAGGAATCTCTTGTGTTCTTTCAGCACGATCACGCACTGTGGGAGAACTCCTGGCCCCAACTTCTCCCTTTGACAAGAAGTGTGGGCGCGAAAACTGGACCGTGGCGTTTGCTCCGGATGGATCCTACTTTGCGTGGTCACAAGGGCACCGCGTGGTGAAGCTGGTCCCCTGGTCTCAGTGCCTTAGGAACTTGTAAGACAAAACTACCTGGCTTTTCATTCACCCGAGAAGCTTTAACAGCTGTCTCCTGTTGGGAAATTCTTGACAGATTTAAACACATGCAGTGGCTTTTCGGGCTTGGGGAAAGTAACAGCTATTGGTTTATCTCTTCCTCTGGGGCCAGCAGGAGAAACAACTGTACTGCAGCCTCCCAGAGGCTGTGCAGGAGGGACTTGGTGTTTGATTCAGATGCTCTTAAATAAGAGGAAGTTACAGTGAAAAGGGATGTAAAGACTCAGGAAGCGCTGGACTTTTAAATTTCCTATCAGAAAGCTGGTTTGCTTTTAGGAATTCACTTGAAGGCAAACCCCTTCCTCAGCATTCTCATTGGAATGCTAGGAAGGTCCAAAAGACACATTGTATTTTTGCTTTTGGGTGTTTTAATGAGGTCAGGATCCAGCACTTGCAATTTTGTAGCTGGTTAATTCCCCTCACAGCAGATCCCGCCTCCCCTTTCTTTCTTCCCTCTTCTGGTGAGGGGTTATTTGGTTTCCATGATCTGGTCACAGTATCCCATATTGTGAAAGTGATTTGCGGGGAACTTCCCGCTCATTTAGCCCAAAGTCTGGAATTTTCATAACTACTGTTTCTGTAAGTGCTTTAAAAATACTATTTTCACAGTGGGTTAGTTCATGCATTGTTCCCTACAGAGGTAAACAGGGGTAAAGAAGTATTAGTATTATATTGTATAAGAAAGTTTTCAGGCGTTAGTTATAAGACAGTTATAATAAAAAGCTGCTTTTATAATCTGACATTAAACCCACACCATTATAGATCTCCAAAATGTACATTACAGCAACTCCCAGATTTCAGCACATCCTAAAGACCTCTCTGTTCTATTTCTTTCGCAAGATACTCCATGCCATTGCTGGTTTTCATTTGTGCTTGCTCTGCAGCTTGGTGCATGGCACAAAGAATGCTGCCAACTCTCTCGGCACAAGACTTCCAAGGCAGAACAGTGACAGTGCTCAGAAAAACAAACCCTGTGAGCATATCATAGACTGTGGAGACATCGTGTGGAGCCTGGCATTTGGCTCCTCAGTGCCGGAGAAGCAGAGTCGCTGTGTGAACATCGAATGGCATCGCTTCAAGTTTGGGCAGGACCAGCTCCTCCTGGCCACGGGCTTGAACAATGGGCGCATCAAGATATGGGATGTATACACAGGTAGAGTGGGAGAGAGGAACTGTTACTAGTGCACAAAGTGACAGTGAAGTGCCGTCATTCACACACAGAATGAATTGGGAATTGAATCTTGAATGCAAATTAATCTAAAAAAAGCATAAACTCCTCCAACTAGAAATGTTCTAACGCTGCTGGAGGAAGGAACATATTCAGGTCATGCTTCAAGATGTGAGTGACATAAGATGAAGCTTCATTGCTGCAAAATGGTTATGTATGTGACTGACTTTGTGTAATGGTAGTTTACGCTAAAATCCTCCCTGGATTTTAGTGATAATATACTTTCAAACAAAGGAAACTTGCAAAAGCTGATGTTGCTGTCTGTTGAGTATGAGGAGGGATTATGTTGATGATAACCTTTTAAAAGTACTTAACTGTTTAAGTAAGAGACTGCATTTGAGATGAGGGAGTCTCAAGTAGCTGGTGGCACAGCTGCTAGGCTGGGAGAGAACTCCTCAGCTTTAAAGAATTGAAACTAAAGACTGTTGAGTAATTTACATTGTCTTGTAAATTTAAGATGAGAACAGAGATATGTATCAAAAGACAAAACTTGCCTTATTTCTGAGGCAAATGGGCTTAGTGTAGAGATTTACTAGCTTTCTGTATCAAGAGGCAATTTCCTGAAGAGTCTGAATGTGCTTCCTGCCGAGGCACCATTTCTGCAAAGACAATTGGCTTTACTTGCTGTGATTTTATATCCATAAAGCATTGATCTGAATGAAAAAGCAGCCCTTCACTTGGAATTGTGGTGTTTTAATCTAACAGGAAAACTCCTCCTTAACCTGATGGACCATACAGAAGTTGTTCGAGATTTAACCTTTGCTCCAGACGGGAGCCTGATTTTAGTGTCTGCATCCAGAGACAAAACACTGCGAGTGTGGGACCTGAAAGATGATGGTAGGAATTCAGTTTATCTGCTGCAATATATAGGAGAAATAGCCACATACTCTCCTCTTTTATTGCTATAAATGAAGTAAAAAATCACTTCTGTTAATCACCCTGTGTGTTCTGTTGAAATTCTTTGTGTGTCCCCTAAAGGTATAAACTGGTATCACATTAAGAGTGTGCAAAGCGACTTTTTTTAACAGGGACATGAGATTTAAAGGCTGCATGACAGAATTTTTATTTCTGTGTAAAATGCCTCTGCAAGATATTTAACTAATTCTGATGGGAATACCTGTCTTTTTAGGAAACATGATGAAAGTGTTGAGAGGACATCAGAACTGGGTATACGGTTGTGCATTCTCTCCAGACTCTTCCATCCTCTGTTCAGTTGGAGCTAGTAAAGCAGTATGTGTCAGAGTTCCTTGTTCATTAAATCTACTGAATTGAGTGCATAATCATTTTAAATCTAAGTAACATCAAGCTTGTGCTCGGTGTCATGAACTTCTAATGTTTTATGATGATGTAGAAATGCATGAAATTAAGCAAATGTTGCATTGAGACACTGATTTAAGAACTGAACTTGCACTGCTTTTAGTTGCAGAAGCTGTAAAAGTTCTTTGAGAAATAGTTCTGCACATGTTCATAGTATAAAACCAAAGACTAAAGCTTCCAGTGTTATAAGATGCTTAGATTAATGCATAGAACTATTTTGTTATTGATTTTATCTTTTCTATCTCCTACTCAGTGAAGGGGGCTTTTCAAAGTCTGAGCCAGGCATTGTATCTCCCATTGAACAAAAATGTTTCTACCTGTTTTCCAATACAAATGGTCCTTATGTCTAAAGACTAGAATGAAGAGCAGCATACTGGTTTTGTTTTCACCCCTGTTCTAATGCCCTGCTAGAGAACTGAAAGCAGTGCAGGTAAAACATGTATGCCATAAGCTGCTTTTCTTGGCACTGAAGAATTAGGAGGAAACAGGGTAATTCAGTCTAGTGACAGGGGCATTGTAGGTAGTTTAATGAAGCCTAGTGATGCTGTATAAAAAGCACAATTTAATCCTTGGATGCTACTTTATATGGGTGACTGTTTAAATGCTTTTTATACTTTAAATTCAGTGCAGACTTGGTAGAGAATAGTTGAGGTCTGGGGTTTGGTTTTTCTTTAACTAGAGCAGATATGGATGTATACGTTGCTGTCTTTAGGCTGTGTGTTTTCCATAAGCTTCTTGCTTTCCCTGTCACAGGTGGTGGCAGCAATATTGGTGTGATTGAGGTTAAGCTGGCACCACTCACACAGGAGCACAATGGTGTTAGCTGGGCAGAGAGTGGCATCTCTGGCTACCAGGCTGGGTGCGAACTTTACCGTAGGACGAAGTAACCTTGCCTTCGGCTGCAAGGTGTCCTGTACGTACGCAGGTGCTGGTTGATGTCCACCTTCTGCTTTCTTTCTTTCCTTTTTTTTTTTTGTTTTTTAATAATTTTCACAGCAGTGAACCCCCCTGACTCCTCAAACCTAGCTTCCACTTGTATGGAATGTTGGGGTCTCCTTGGAGAAATTGGTCAACACATTTATAACAGACCATAAATGGGTCGGTTTGGGGAAGTACATGAGGCACTAAGGCTGTTTGCTTTGTTCAAACATATACATACATTTATCCAAGCTGTCAGTGTTTAATCTGTGCAGTAAAAGTGATTCAGGGACATCAAGGACCCTAATGAGCTGTTTAGGGACATCTCATGCTAAAGTCTTAGTTTTCTATGAAATTATGCTGCAGTACATAGTTCATTCCTAATAAGTAATTCTGCACAGTGTTGATTATACATATTATATCTAATGTATAAGTGCATGTAAAATCCCAGAATACTATCAGCTTTTATTGATTTTTATAATATAATATGCAATTACCTGGATAAATTGTAATATTAATGTTGTATTTTACTGTTGCCTTGATTTAAAATGCATAAATCCTTTCTAATAATGTGGTTAGACTTCCCTGTTGTTTTGCCAAAGACATGACTTTTGGCTGTGAAAATTCTTTTTGCTTGCAGTATCTGTTTCTCTTCCTAGGCTGACGTTGGTGATCCAAGCCAATTGTAAACAAGTGATCTTAAACTCAAAGGGATGCCACTGGAGTAACAATATGTTAACCTTACATTTTCTGTCTGTATATTTCTTACAATTTTGGTAGTTACAAAAAGAGGGGACTGTAGAGTTTAACCCTATTTATTTCTGCATATTTTAATAAAATAGTTTTGTAATACATGAATTTCAGTAAGCTACATGGTTAAATTGAGTTGCCTTTATCTTATATTTTGGCTTATTTTGTTAATAACATTTAACAAACCTGAGTTAGAACTTGCATGTCTGCTTTAATTATTTTTATAAAACCCTTGATTTTAATCTGAGTATGACACTGAGCATATTCCTTAATTGTAGTAATTCATAATGCCTGATTTTAATATAATCCTAAATAAGACTAGCAACTATACTTTAAAACAAAGTAAGTGCTTCCCTGTAGCTCTGAGCAGAGCTATAACATCAGCTTATTTAATTGCAGGTTTTTCTCTGGGATATGGATAAATACTCCATGATACGGAAACTTGAAGGACATCACAATGATGTTGTAGCTTGTGAGTTCTCTCCTGATGGAGCTTTACTGGCTACTGCATCTTATGATACCCGAGTCTATGTCTGGGATCCACATACTGGAGTTATTCTTATGGAATTTGGGTAAGTGAAGCAATCTTATGGAATTTGGGTAAGTGAAGCAATCAAATCTGAGAACTTTCTTCTGGGGTGGAGATGACTCCTGCAAATTTTTGTGTCTAACTGATTTATGTGTCTAACTGAAAATCAGACTTGGGAAAAATCTAGCAGCAGCGGATGGAAATCCTGAAGTGTCAGAGCAGTAAAGATCATCCTTCTATCTGAGAAGGAATGTAAAGCACTGATGTTTTAACATGTGCCAATTTAAGCATCTTCAACAAAGCTGAAGTGTTTGGTACCACAAAACTATAGTAGTTCAATCTCCGCTGCTGATTACATATAAGAGAAATCGGTCTGGTTTTTCTTCCTCAGCTTTGCTAGCCAGGGCTGAAGGAAACTCTTCCTAGTCCTTAAGCATTTCACCGCTAACTCAGTGTTTTGCGTCCAGGCATCTGTTTCCTCCTCCTACTCCAATATTTGCTGGAGGTGCAAATGACCGGTGGGTCAGATCAGTATCTTTCAGTCACGATGGACTACACATTGCAAGCCTGGCTGATGATAAGTAAGTATGAGGAAAGGGTTTTACTCCTCTAATTATTCCCAGATTATATGAACTTTTAAATACTAAGTCAGCTCTTTGGGTTTTAAGGGAGAAACAACTTCTGGTCTTGGTAAAAGTAGCTGAGATGTCTGGTGTATGTTAATGTTCATTCTGAATGTAGAAAGACATGTATAGAGGACATGAATAACTCAAGTGTATAATAGCTTAAACCAGGAAGAGAGGTGTTGTAAGCAGTGAAAAGAGTAGATGGAGTTACTAGTGCATGTAAATCTTTCATATAGTAGTAGATTCCAATGTAAAAAGTACTGTGATCTCACATTCAACTTCCACGAACATTGCAAGTAGGATTGGAAAAACTGGATTTCAGCTTTGAGGGCAGTCTTATTCTAACTGGTGGACTTGAAATAATTGAAGAAAACACAGATCAAGGTCTGTATCAGGAATGAAGAAGTCATAGTTTTTCAGGCCAAATCTGAAACACGTTGTGTGTGTAGGACAGTATTTATAAATGTTCCTCGAGCTCGAGGCAGACTCATGTAATATCAGAGGAAATAGTGAATTAAACATCTACTCTGATAACTCATTCCTTTGCTCTTCCCTTGTCAGAATGGTAAGATTCTGGAGAATTGATGAAGAATACCCTGTACAAGTTGCACCTCTGAACAATGGGCTCTGCTGTACTTTTTCTACTGATGGCAGTGTTCTAGCTGCAGGGTAAGTATATACTGAGGTTTTTCCTTCCTAAAACAGTAAGGTAATACAGAGGGTTGGGAACATTGGTAAAGTGTTGTAAACATCTTCAGTTGTGACGACTGAAAACCAGGTCGGAAGCACCCAAGTTGCGTTTCTGGTACTATTTGTTTAAACATGCCTGGAATAGCAGTAAAATCAAGAAGCTGATAAACTCATTTCTTATCTCTGAGAATAAATAAGAGACAGACCCACAAACATGTGGATTGGCAAGAGACCAGTAGGTAATCAAGGGCAGTTGCTCTGTTTCAGGGGATGCCCTCAGTAGCTGTAGGAGAATCTGCTCAGGCCTGTCACATAGATAATCAGAAGTGGCTTACTGTGCAATTGTAGCTTAAATGAAGAACTGGTATCTAGTGTAACTGAGCTGGAACAGCCAGAACCAAGCACAGAGAGCCCAGAGCACCTTCTCCCTAACTACCAACGTAGGAGAGCATTTGTACTAAGCTGAACTCATGCAGGTGGGATAATCTGGGTGGGTTTTGTTTCTGTGCAGGACACAGGATGGCAGTGTGTATTTCTGGGCAACTCCAAGACAAGTTTCCAGTCTCCAGCATCTGTGTCGCATGGCAATTCGCAGAGTGATGCCCACCCCCCAGGTCAAGAACTTACCCCTCCCATCCAAGGTGGTGGAGTTCCTTTGTTACCAGATCTAAATCATTAAAATCAAACTGGCAGGGGGCCCAGCTGCTGAAACTGGCTGAACACATCGAAGAGGCCTCAGACTTTACAGCCTTTAAGCTTAAAACTCTACAGGTTTCCAAGAGCTATTTAAAGTGATACCTAAATCCTATTTTGTCAAAATGCCTGACAGGTAAATTTTTACTATTTATAGAAAACACAGTAGAAATATTCCTGGTGTTCTCAATTTTCTAACTGTAACTGTGAAAACATGTACATATATAGACATAAGCTGCTACATGTTAGCAATGTACCTTTAAAAATTGCTTTTGATTTTAATGTGTATCATGTACATATTGCTTTGATAGAGCCATCAGTTGCATCTGTGCTGTAAAGTGGAGGGATAGTTATTTCCTGGGACACTGAGCTAGAAAAGTATTGATTTATAGACAGAGAGCAGTTAAGCTTCCTTATGTACATTGGTTGGGGAAGCTAATCCAGATAGAATTCATGCTGGTTGATGTCATGAGGAGGTACAGCCTGGCTTTTAGTGCAATGTATGGTGAGGGAAAGTAGGTAAGAGAAGGGCTGGAGTACATCTAATGTAAACCCAGGAATGCTGGCTGTGTATCAGCTCAAGAAGGCCTTAAGTTCTATAGCAGCAAACCAGGTTAAATTCAGTATTGGGCAGTATTAAAGCAATTTCCTTACATGTCTGAAAATCTGACTACTGTATCATTGCCTGATACTTGGTCTATAATGAGAAGTTACAGACTCAGTTTATTATTCTTTAACCCTGCAATACCTCTTCAGGGTGATTATTGGTTAATGGCCAAAGATAAGCAAAATACTTGGTTTTGCCTTCTGTTACTTATCTGTACCTGCAGATACAAAGAATGTATGCATTGCAGAAAATGCCTCATTATATATTTTTTGTTGAATTTTTTTATTAAAAACTTGTATAAAAGTTTCCTGACATGGTGTCTGGTGACTGATGGATCAACACTATTGACCTGCAGCAGCCGTAGTGGGAATCTGCTGCTGCAGGACCCTCCAGAGCTCTCCTTTTCAGGACAGAGCACACTGGTCAAGGTGAAACTCACTGTGAGCTACAGTGAGATCTCACAACCTGGTATGTGGGCAAAGGTCAAAAGCATATGTGGTGCTCGCGTTCCCCTGCTCTGTGGGAAATGGAGTTTGGACTGCTGGTCACTGGCTGTCCAGGGGCATACCCTGGCCATGGCTCTTCACTCCTGGCTCTCCCTGTGTGCTGCTTAGGTGAGCCCCAGCCCTACCACAGGAAGATTTCCCTGCACGCTGTTTCCAAACACTATAAATCAACTTCCACTTTCCAAGGTACTCCAGAACAAAGCCAATGGACACAACTTCCTCAGGAGTTAAAACCTGTCTTGCAAAGACACAGAAAGTGTATATGTGGCTACTCCATGACTCACTCCTTTGGCACAATATTTTTTACCTAATTAAAGCAAGAATTTCCCTCTGTTTATTCTAAATATATATATATGATTAAGACAAGGCTTCTCATACACTGCCCACATAAAGGAAGAACTGTAAGTTCTGTCCCCTAGAACATCTCTCAACTTGAACGTAGATATGAGTGAAGAATAGCAACCAGGCACAGAGTTTTCTGCAAGGGAGCTTCCGTATCTCTAAATACAGTCACCCAGATCAGCTCGAGCACTGCATGCTCTGCTCTGTGCTCTCTGCTGGGAGGTTCATTTGCCTTGTCCCATCAGAGACCCCAAACCAAAAAGCACCTCTTCACCAGCATCACTGTACCAGCAAAGATTAAAGACAAGGGCGTAGACAGTTGTGATTTTAAAGTATGTACTTAGCTCTGTCCAAATAAGGAAATAATTCTTCTACAACCTTAGAACAATGCACAGAAACTGCCAGTGTCGTTACCCATGAGTGTAAAGTAGGAATGAAGGGAATAACCTGTACCCCAGAATGTTATTAAGACGGGTCAAAGTGGTTTGTGAACTGAAGTACACTTTGCTGAAGCCAGTCTGGCCTCATTGAAAACAACTCATAAAGAGAAAATCTGAAGTGAGCAAAGCAGCACCTTTGTGGTGTAGGTGGCTGTTAGCCAGGGCTGAGCAGAAGTGGGTTTAGATCCGGTCACAGCCATCTAGAAACATGCTCTGCGTGGCAAGTATTTCTGTGGTGAGTGTAATTAATGTCTACAAATCCTTTTGCAATCCTCTGCTGAGGCATGCTCTGGGTATTAGAGCCAATAAAGTTGACAGGAACAGAGCAGAGGGAGCCAGAAGCTGTCCTGCAATACAGCACCACACTGGAACACAGCTCCCCAGGGCAGGCAGCAAAGGCAATTAACAGGAGAAGGATGATGCAAGAGCCTGCAGAATTTCCTGGCAGGAGCAGAAACATAATGCGAGGGAAGAGAGAAAGACACGAATAAATGATTGAGACTCACTGGCCCAGAAGCTCGTTTGAAAGGAGAGGCTGTTGAGGATACAAGGGCAATAGACAGAGGAAATCAAAACAGGCAAGAGCAAAGTGGCAATTTGTAATTCAGTGAGGAGGATTTTGGCCATTTGCTCTGTGGCTGGGCACTGCTACTAGAAAGGCTGACAGGCTTTAATTTTTATTGTTATTGCTTATTAAATCCTGCAGCATTATAGAACAGATGTTTCTACTGGGGGTATGTTGCACTATGTGGAGTATTAACTAACCTGCTCTGTTCCTCTGCCTCAGCATAGAAAAGCCCCAGTATCACTGTGACACTTGACTCTGTTCTAGGACATCTATGTCTCAAGCCCTGGTTGACAGAGTCAGGTACCTTCAGGACACTAATCTTGGTTGAGAAATGCCATGACAGATGAGTTACAAAGCTGCTGGTATCCCTTGTAGCATTATCCTTGCTCATAGCGCTTCCTGACAGACCTGGATGCCTGAGCAGCACAAACTTTAAGGACTGAAGCTAGTTATAACTTTGATAATAACATTTCCAGAAGCATAAAAACCCACAAATGACTTACAGAGGAGCTGCAGTAGGCAGGGCTGGGGGATCACTGAGGACCAGCATGCAGTCAACAGAGAAGCATCTATGGAAAAGCAGCTTTCACGCAGAACACAAAATGGGGCATTCCCCAGGAAAGTCCGTCCCTAACAGAGGCTGGGTGGGAGGAACTGAAGGATTAAAGGTGTAGGGAAGGAGTTTCTTCAGGAGGATGCAATTCGGGCTTGACTGCAATTAGGCCTATTCCCAGCTGCTACCAATTCCCCCCAGCTCTTCTTAAGTGGCAGCTGTCAAGGAGGATCAGGAAAAAGGTAAAGGGGAAAAAAAAGGAAAGAAAAAGGCAACCCGAGCTAATAATAAAGCCTCTGTGCCATGATCCAGGAAGGGACAAGCATGGAGTTGAGTGCTTTCTGTTTCGGGGTAAGCTCTGGCTCAAGCAGGCTGAGCAGACGGATGCTTTTACAGCCCAGTCCTTAGCAAGCAGCTGCGACTGGAAGTGACTGTGGAGAGTAAGCAGGAAGGAGCATTTCAGACAACGTGCTCCTCTCATTTCCAAAGGAAATTCCATATTCTGCTGCCCTGGAAAAGTCTGTGCTTTAACTGCCAAAGTCTCTTTCATGCAGGCACCAAAATTATTAGATTCTCACAAAATTATTGGATTCTTACAGCATAAATACCATGAGAATAAACAGATTTTCATCTGAAAATCCAGCTCCACATAGCTTCCTGCGAGCTCCATCCCCACAAACCATCCTTCTGGCCTTCAGACAAGGAGCAGGAGGGCCCAGAGTTGCAGGGACAGTTCACAATCTGGACCCAGTGCCTGCCTGCCTTGGGAGCCAGGGGACAGATTGGCCTCTGCCTAAGGATCTGCCCCGCAGCACTGGGTGGAGCTGCAGGAGGGAGAAGCAAGGCCCAGGGAAAAGTGGAACTTCAGGCATAAGCGTATGTTCATATACAGCATTTTAGTTGAACCACTTTGGGAGAGACTGAGAACACTGGAAAGTGTTTGTGTGAGTCATTTTTTTAATACCAAACAAGGTTTTCCATTGGAACAGGTTAGAAATGGGGGGCATGAATCCCATGATCTCTTTTCCTCACATACTGCAATATTCTCATAAAGGCCAGAGGTTCTGTAAGATCCCATGGGAAATCTGGTAAAGATGTCAGGCAGAAACCTTATCCAAGTAACGATTTCAGATTAGAGCCACCTGAGCAAGGCAGATGGGGCTGAGGTATCAGGCTGGCCCCTGCACAGTATCATTTTGTTTTACCAGCACCATGAACCCAGCACACATTCAGCTGCAATAAAGCTGTTTCAGAACAGGTTTGATTCTTGATGTACTGAAACACAAAGGAGGCCAGTGTAAACTTCAGATAAGCAATCACTAAGTTTGTGTAAGTAATTATAAGAGTACTGGATATCAGCAAGGTTATGTATAACTAGCAGAATTCCAGACAGAAGTTCTGGATAGGCAGATATTATGGATTTCTAACAGGTCAGAAGATGACCAAAGAGAGGTGCTTGTGCTGTAAATGCAGCTATGGAACAGGTCTCACTTGTTAGGCTGTGCCACTGTTTCACACTGGATCCCTAGGAGAGGAAAGGCGATCAGCTTCCTGACTAAGGGAGTAATGTTCCTACTGCCAGGAAGTTATGGAAACGGAACTCCAAAAAAAAAAACAAAACAGAAAAGATGTGTTGCTGTAACACATGAAGAGCGATCCTGTAAACAAATGCATTTTTGTGCACTACATATGATTTTAAACCTGCAGTAACTAGTATTTCAAAGCTGAGGTGGCTTCGAAATCTAAGCAGCTCTGTTCACATCCAGTGCTGGGACAACTCAAAATGAGTCTTTTATGGCTTTTTGTTACTATTTCAATCATGTCAAGACACAGAAATCCCACTGTGCTAGATATACATGGCAAACCAAAAAGCTCATCAGGTCAGAGACCTGTAGAAACTCGTTCCCTTTTCAGTTATACCATACATCTGAAGCACTAGGATTTTACTGATGCTACTTCCTTCTCTGTTACCTCCTGCTCCAAAAGACAAGCACCTCTTTGGGAAGACTTTCTTAATCTTCCTTCAAATGACAGAACAGCCACTGCAGAAAAAGTGTCTTGTACCAGAATAAATTCCAGGATGGAAAAATTAAACTGAAATTATATGAAAACACCATATGGGTGTGTACTATTAGCAGTGTAAATTCACACCTCCCTGTGCTCCTGCACAGCAGCCATCAGGCTGTGTTCTGGTGGGAATATTCATTACTGACTGACTCCTTGTGGTCCCAGCAGAAGGACCACATCCAGAGGAAAGGTTTAAGAGGTTGCTTCATCTTATTGCATCAGGGGAAAGGAAAAAAATAAGGAAAAAAATCCAAGGTCCACTGTTGATAACAGGAGTGAGAAGACTTAGTATGGGAAGAACTTTGCTCCTGATGAGGCATGTCACAAGACTAGGGTGTCTGTTTGCTGCTGTCCCAGTGCAGAGAGCTCTTCTGGGTTGGGTCAGGCCATTGACATTTCTAAACTAAGGATCCCTCCAAGAACAGGGGCAGATGAGGAACTACCCCAGGCCTAGAGACCCCAGCAAGGCCCCTGCCAAACAGTTTGATCTGCTGCCTAGAGAAGCCTCTTCTGACTATACTTCAACATAACATCATGAATAAGCAGAGTACGTGATGCCAGCAATGTGATCAATGAATGGCCAGGTCCTAATGAGTCACATTCACAGCAAAGAAAGACTTGCAATAAAGAGATAGATGTATTGATTGTGCTGTACTACTGCTTGATGTGGGATGAGTGCCATCCACGTGTGTCTGTGTGTAACTCAAACATGCTGGTGCCAACTGGCCACCAGATTTGGTTCCTGAGCCTGGGAAAAGCTCAGCACTTGTGCTCTGATTGGCAGAACAGTGTTGTTTTGGGAGGGGTAGCAACTGTGTCCCAGGGGAAGCAGAGACATCCTCTGGCTTCACAAGGTTTATTTACTGTGTC
>JAVHNF010065513.1:76321-89425 GCA_034783455.1 Micropsitta finschii
GTCCTCCTGCCTTTCCCTGTTGCTAGAAAGCAGACAAAGGCGCCTTGGAAAGCAAAGTCAGTCGCGCCCGATTTGAGGAGAGCCTGGAGCTGCTGAACGAGAGGAACCAGGAGGTGCTGAGGCGGGTGACAGGCCAGGAGCAGGGGCTGCACGAGGTCCAGCAGCAGCTGCGGGAGGAGATGGCCTCCAAGGTGAGGGGCGGCTCATCACCGCTGCGCAAAACTGGCACCCTCGGGACTTGGTGGCCCGAGGCAGCATCCTCCTGAGGATTCCTGCTCCTGGCTTTTCCCTGGGGATGCAGGGTCCCGTCCCGGAGCCGCTGGCTGAGGGAGTTTGTCTGTCTGCAGCTGGATCGCCTGGAGCTGGGGCCATTCCAGCAGCAGCTGGATGAACGCTGGAAGAGCAGCCTGGAGCAGCTGAAGGAAGTGGCACCACCAATGGAAGCTGACGATGCAGCTGGGATTAGGAAGTGAGTGCAGCAGGGACAGCACTGAGCTTGTTCCCGCTTTGTCCTTGCCTGCATCCCCTGTTCCCACGGTGCTCTGGGTGCCTGTGGCAGTGGTTCCCACGGCACTGGGGGGGTTTTGGGCGCTCCCCTCTCTGGATTCTCCTGTGCCTAAGATGAGGTGGAGCTTTTTCCCAGGAGGGAGCCCACAGCCAACCACTCTCCCTCATCCTGTCCCCTTTCTACTGTAACCAGCCAGTGCAGGGCCCAGCCTGGATCTCTAAAAGTTCCTCTAAATAGGAGTCATCAGGAAAAATTACTGCTAATGAAATAATGAACCTTTCCAGAAACCTGGGGAAAGAGCCAGGCAGGTCTTATCAGCCCCAGCTTACAAGGAGATCACAAGATCACCTGTGAGATATGCCCAAAGCTACAGATCTCGCACAACCAGAAGGGAAGCCAGGACTGCATTCCTCTCCCAGTGCCATGTCATGATCCCCATGGAGTGCATTGCCTCCAGACCCAGCCTGCAGCAGCACCTCACTCTCTTGGCAGAGTTCTCTCTTTAATTCACTTTCTACAATACAGATTCTCTTTAAAACATGTTGGAAGCATGTGCTTTCTCCACATTGCTTCACCTCCTCCACACCACCCATCAAGGAAACACCCCATACTTTTATATCTTTGATTGCCTGCACTATTTTCACTTAATTCACCAGGACATCTGTGTTTCCTGGGAAGAAAATGTCTCTCTCTGCAGGGTGGTGGTATAGGAGGTTGACGTGAGGCACTGCTCAGCAGTGTTCTCCCTAATTCACACAAGTTAAATAGCATTGCTCATCAGTCCAGGGAAAAAAAAGACTGTCTTCACATGCTTACAACTGTCATTTCATCCTAGAAAATATTACTCTAGGGAAACCCCACAGTAACTATTCTGCATCTCCTGGTATTTTTATTTCTTGCTGTTGTCGTATCTTTTTGATATCTCTGCATATAATTGCCTCATGTATGTATCTTTGAAGCACCTATTAAAAATAAAAGGTTAAATAACAATACTCTCCGTGAAGCAGATGCCCATTGGGATGACTTGGCTAACTGTTCTGCCTCTCCATTATTCACCATCTTCCACCAGCCTGCTATCAGCAGGGATGCTGTACGTGGGATTAAAGGAAGCAAGGAAACAAGAACAGAAGTCAGGTTTCCCTGGCAGCACGGTTTCTGTGCCTGTGTCTTGCTTTATGTGTTTCACAGAATAGCAATAGACTCTGCAGAAGAGAAAAATAAATTATATCTTAATTAAGGCCTTTCACTCTGCTTTTCTCGTGTCCCCAGCGAGGGAAGGCTGTGTCAAACTACCTGCATCCATTTAGCAAAAACCCCTGTATATTTAGAGCCTGAGACCTTTGGCAATGCTCTGTAAGGCAGACAAGTCCCTACACACCTGACATATTGCAATCCTCATGGTTATTTTTCCCTTGCTCCAGGTGCAGACAAGCCCTGTGTGCTTTTCTCAGTTCAGCTGCTAATGCATAACTGCACCTCTCTGTATTTCCTGACTGCTTCTCTGAGAGCAAAGCTTCTCTGTTCGGGGATGTCCTCTTGTGCTGACTGCAAGAGCCTGGATGACTGGATTTAAGGAACAAGCACAAGAGGGAAAAGCAATTCATTTCCACTTTATCTCTGAATGGCCACGCAGCCTAACACAATTGGCTGTGCTGCCTGTGGAACCTTTCAGATGTGTCAAGTAATTCTGTGAGCAAAGAGCAATTTGGATTTTGTGGTTAACTGTGTGCTCCAAACAAAGCCTTTCTCATGGGTGGGACACTGATGAGAACTTCTCTTTGGTGTCTGATCAGTAATGAGTTCATGCTACAGCTTGACACTTTCATCATAAGGTTATCTTCCTCAGGCAGGTAGGGATTTAATTCTCTCTAATATCTTCTCCTTTCTATGAAATTTGCTTGAAATCAATTAACACTTTATCAGGGAGTCACGAGCTGCCTTGATGTACCCAGGATTCTCACAAGGACAGGCAGTAGGCCATGTGGAACAAAGGTTCCTGCACCCTGCACTGTGTCCTCATGCACAATCCACTTCTTACCCATATGTCTCACACCCTTAGACAGTGGTTTGGCCTGAGAAGTGCCTGTGTAATGACTGATGTCATCAGAAGCCAATCTGGATTAATGCCTCTACACATCACCCTATAAAAAAAGTGCATCAAGTCTGGCCTGCTAAAAGCTTGGTTGAAATGCTGACCACATCACAGGAACAACGATTAACAAGGTGAAATGTCTCCTGCCATAGCCTATTCCCAGCCTTCCCTGTGCTGCTGTGCTAAGCAAAGCAGCCTGTTTGTTTTTCTAGCACAAGCTGACCTTCTGTGCAGTCAATATCTAAAACACATTGTCTGAGAAGAGAGGGTTCACAACATTGAATTGTGCAATTCTATGAGTGCACCCAGGCATGTAGCAATGCAGACTGCATCCACTCCTGCTGACTGCCTGTGATTTCACATACACTGGAACTGGCGCGTGTCTTGAACTGTGTATTCTTTGCAGATGGCTGTATCTGCTCAGCACAGAGCTGGAGGCAAAACTGCACCATGACACCCTGGAACAGCTCCCCCCGTCATGTAGCTCTGGGGCATGGCAGAGCAGGAAGATGTGAGCTGAAACACATCTGCAACTCCTGTGGTCCAGAGGGACCAAGGCTGGTAAGCAGAGCTGGGCAAATTTCTCTAATGACCTTTCTGATGTGAAACTTTCCCAGTTTGAAGGGTACAGAGGGCTCGGGATGTAGGGAAAGTACAGGGAGCATTGGCTGGGCTACAATCCCAAGCCTCACAGCATAGGGAACAGCACATGCTATTCTGAAGGCATCTAGACAGCCAACACTGCTGAAATTCCACAGACATCACTTTGTAACAGCAGTAAGAACTGCAAAGGACCATATGGGTCTTTTCATAGCTTGAACACCTACAAAATTATTAACAAGTCCAACATCCTGATTATCCTCCATGGAAACACTTGAATGCTTGTAGTTCTGATATTTCAGAGTTCCTGATTTAAATGAGAATAATTCTGGGTAAATTCTGGTGGTTATGGTTTGAGGGGAGCTTTCTTTGTTTCATGTTTTGCTAAGATAGGCGATAGAACCAAGAAATGCTCCTGCATTTGAAGAAGTTTGCAAACCTCAGAGATGAAGCAGAACTACAGTGTTAACAGGTTAAAACTGGGAAGAGGTTCACAGATGGATGGGAGCTGGAGACATTTTGTTTAATCAGCCATGACCACAAGCCCATCAAAGAAGAAACAACATGAAACACAATACCTGATCTAAGCTCTGACTTTATTTAGCTCACTGAATATGTGGAGTAACTCCACTAAACCAATGGGATTATTTTTCATTCTGCTCATTGTAATGGGCAAAATCTGACCTTCTGAAAAGGATCCTGGGAAGCACAGATGTGGATCACCTCTACTCTTTTCATCCTTGCAATTTTAAATCCTAATTGCTCTATACACAGTTTAAATAGATGGAGGAAACGTGATCATCTCTACTTCCGGGAGGAGGCAGGCAGATTAGATGCTCTGCCTGCAGCTATGCTTTCTGAAAGAGCCAGAAACTGAAGCAGACTGGTCCAGTCTCAGCATCTCAACCACAGGGCCATCATTCCCTTCTGAAATCATGATTATACTGACTGGAAGCTGAAGTAATGGAAAGACATACTCCCAATAACCCCCAAGCTACAGTCAAGGGCTTTCCTTTCACTGCCTAAATAAAGTTTTCCCTTAGTTCTTCACACATAAAAACATTCTGACACAAAGAGGAGACAGATTTACCAGGATGATCTGTTGGTTTTGAAAGCCTTTCTCAATTTTTATTTAGCAGGACTTTCCCATGGGAAAGAAACACAACACACTGCTTTGTGCCAACATCTCCTTTCCCTTTAACTGTGACTTTATTCATAGGGAAAAGGGGGATTAAATCGAGCAAAGAACAAACAGAAAACTGCACCAAATGGTGGAAACATGAGCACCTGCAATGTGAGAGACACCACGCTAGTGCACTGACCCACCACACTGCTCTATTTGATTCCTTGTACGCTGCCACCTTCCCCTCATGGCTTAGTGCTTATGCTTTGGGTTACTCCAGTGGTACTGGTAAATTCTATAGGAGGAGGGCTGCTGCAAATATGTCACATTAGTGTAATGCAAGTGACCAGAAGCCATGAGAGCTGGCAACTCAGAATCTCCTGTGTTGTGCTTGGAAATGTATTGGCTATAAAAAGAGTGGAGAATAAAAACAAGGAAGGAAGCAGGAGAGGCATGCAGATGGCTGTTGCAGGACTGGTGTCACTCTACTTCAGCCAGAAACAAATTCCTCCCTGTGTTTTTAGATAGCTTTGCAAAGAGGATGTGCTGGTATTACTTCCTGACACTGGGGGGTTGTTATCCGTATGTGTGTCAAGAGACAGCATTCCAGAGAGGCAGAGATCTGTGTAAATTGGTTGTTATCCTCAAGCACAGACAGATCCAACTTTCCAACTGCTTCTTCATGATATCAGGCTAAGACTAAAAGTTCCCTCTCTCTTCCTCCAGATGAGTGTCCAAGCTCCCATAGGACACACCACATGGGAGATAAGGAAAAAGTTTGTTTTCTTAAGGCAATTCCTTTCTATGTTTTTTTTACAGGTGTTCGCTTTGAGAGAGATCTCTTTCTCCCCTGCCAGTATGCTCAGAAAATAGAGTGGCACCAGTTTCAGGACCTCCAGTTCGATGTCCTGACTTCTCAGTCAGAGGCTGTGAATCATCTTCTTCTAGTGATAAGCAGGTCATTCAGCCTGTGGCTTCTGCTCACAACCTGACCATGAGCTAACTGAAGTCAAGGGAGTTTCTCCCCTGGTTCTGAACTGGATCTACACAGCTACTTACAGGCAGAAAGACCAGTGCCCTGTGGAAGTACAAAGTCTTTTGTGTTAGCTTTTTCAACTCTTTTCTTCTAATGAAAACAATTTACAGTTTGGGGCACACAGAGATCATTCCAGTGGCAAAAGCTGGGTTTCTTCTCCCTTTCTTACATAAGCAGAGTGAGACAATCCAGATTGAGAAAATGTACTACAAGAAGCTCTGAGTTACCAAAATACTGATGCCTGTGCTGGTTTGTGCTGCCTTCCAAGGCAGTGCATAGGCAAAGCCTGAACAGCAGCATTTGAAATCAGATACTAACTTGACTTCAGTGTAAATGTTTCTGTCATATTGAATGCTGGAGCACTTAAGTATGGACTTAAAATTAAGTCTATGCTTATGTAATGTCCTGAATAAAACCACTTTCCTGCACTGAGACCTCTGTCCTTATTGTGATCAAGTGTTCAGGTCTTGTCAGGCAATTCTGCCCACCAGAAAACAATGGGGACTTTACCTTGTGAACTGCAGGAGCAGGCAGGAGCCAGGGCAAGCTGACTGTTGCTCAGCTGCCTCAGTTCTTCAGTTTTGCAGTGAGAGAAGAGGTAATGAAACGTGAGCTGCTGGATCAGGAAAAACTAAGCTCAAATATGAGGGAAAGTGGTAAGGGTTTACTTTATCCTTTCCTGTTTTTTTGTCTGCCATGAATGCAAAGGGCTTCCTATTTGGTGCTGTGGGTGAGAGCCAGAATTTTCAGCCTTTGGCTCAGCTCCTGCCAGCATTCATGTTCTGCTTATCTTGCTTCCGGTGCAACCCATTTCCAGAGATGGTGTTATTGAGAAAGTCAGTGATTGTGGTGGAAACTAAGGAAGAAGAGAAAACCAAGAAGAAAACCAAGAGACTGAAGCCAAATGCTGACAAGAACTGGCCATGACCATTATCAGCAGGATTAGATGTGCCTTTGTGCAGAACTGGGGCAGCTGAGCCCTACCAGCCTAGCAGCTCCTGACAGAAATAGGGTAGTGAGCCAGGCTGTGCTTTCCAGCACTTTCTGTCTAAAGAGATTTTCTAAAATCAGAGCAATGACACCCACCCCAGGTACCTGGAGGAGCCCCAGCAGCAGGCTATGCTCTGGGAAGCAAGCAGAAGAGCAGGACTGCAGCGCTGAGTTTGCAGTGGGACTGCAGGGTGCCCACACAGCTCAGGAATAAAAGCTTGACCACTGCAAAATGAGAATCAGCTCAGAGCTGGATTTCTAAATCACCTTGTTACATATGTGCCCTGATTCAGCAAGTCACAGAGCTGTATCTCCAAGCCTGACGCTAGCACAACAGCTTGTGCTTAAAAATCTTGGCTGAGTCAGGGCCAGCATCAGGAGCATAAGGTAACACTGTGCAGCTCAGTTTTACAGCCCAGGGCTTCAGACTGTTTAGACCTTACCCATCCTGCCACTCCAGAATGTTCCAGAGCACTGAAGCAGGAGCATGAAGTGCTAAAAATGATCAACCATAAATATAACTAACAGTGTCTGCTAGTGCCTGTTGCAAGCAAATGTTAGTAGAAGTATCAGCACAAGCAGCTCAAAAGCGTTTTGACACCAAAGGGATCAGAACTCAGCCCTTTGCATGTATGGTTTTACATTGCCTCTATTTGTCTGAAATGGTCGATTCTTCAAGACTTCATTCTATTATGACTGCATGTTTAGGAATACCATACATTATAACCATAGGACCAAAATGGAGAGCATTTGTACCATGGTATGCTTTCAAAATAAGGAACTTAAGTCAAATGTTAATGTAAAAATAATGCCCACTGGATTTTGTAAAGACTTTTACTGTGTTGGGGTGGACTTGCAGAGTATGTGGCTCACTATTTTCTGTAGCATCATCAGGAAAACATTCATTTGCATGTACATTTGGGCTTGATGGGTAGTTTGAGCAGTGACTATCTGCCCTGTGAGAAGTTAAGTACATGCATGAAACTCTGGCTCTTTACAGTGACTGAGACAAATGTTTGCATTTGAAGGCTGTTTTGCATAGTCTTGCACAGAAAGTTGAGTTTATCTTATTACTTCTTGCACTCATGCTAGTTATTAGCTGGTTAATTCATGGATTCACTAAATAGCTTAAGAATGGTATGAGTACCATGATCTACACCCTGAGCTGTGTGCAGAGTTCCAGCAGGGATTTGGATAGCACATTCACTTAAAGGTGACTTTCAAAAGAAAAAAACAAAAAAGTTAGAAATACTTGTTTGCTGGGAACTCAGGTGTACAGAAACAGCCTCAGAGTAGTTTAAGGACATCTATTCTTACTTCTCTTTCACCTGACAAACTCCTGTTTGACCAACATTCACTATTTATAAACACACCATCAAGTGAATACAAAGGTTTAGTGACTGTCCACCCCCTGATGAGAAGGCAGTATCACTGTGAATATGAACAGTCCCTTATTGGCATCTCTTGTGCTACCACAGTCAAGGCAACAAAAACTTCAGAACTTGCAAGGGCTCACAAACCAAGACACAACCCTCCTTTATGTCAAGAATTTGGCCTACAAGTTATCAAAGAATAAAAGGGGTGGTAACTTTTCTTTGTCTTCCGCTTATGAGCCATAGAATCTTCCTGCTGCTTTTGTTTTCATTTCAATCTGACCTGCCCTCTCCCCTTAGGCTTTGTTTCAAATAAAATGCAGTGGTCCAGTGGATGCTCTGCCACAGTTTCTTTTGCCCTTCAATGCTGTCCTCTGAAACTTGAATCTCAATCCACTGGCTACCTTGAGACCTGACCAAGTTTTCCACAGCATGATACACAGAACCCTCGTTCCCCAGGGACTGCACTGACTTGAGCACAGCCCTGCACACAGCTTGCATTGCAGCTGTGTCTCTGCTGCATTCTGCAACACTGAATGAAAGGAAAGGGTTAAAGTTTTTAGCTAGCTCTGAAAAATAGGGTGTCACTAAAGACAGAACTAAAATAAGAATGAATCCAGACTGCACTTCCACACTATTTTCTATAGATCTTCCCTTCAAAATCATACTCTTTGACATATATTACAACTATGATACTGTTTTACAGAATCTAATTAATACTTAAGTAATGTCATGAAATCTGCTAGATCAGAAACAAAGATTCTTCTTTTCAATATGTTTCTCTACGAAACAACTTAGCACTACAGAACTCATTGTGAACAAAGGAAAAATGCCAGACCCTAATCAGCACGCAGCAGGGATGGGTCATGAGCACATTTATCTTTCTTCTCACAAGCCTCCCCTGGATAAAGGAAATGCCCTAATACTCAAGGCATCTTGGACACCAGATGGCTGATTATTAGACATTTTATGAAGAGGAAGGAAGTCAAGAGAAACAGCCTGAATTTTCATGGTAGTGTAGGGACAGAGGAAAGGAAGGTGGAATGAGGACCTAATCCGAAACTTACTGACTGGGAAGACACTGATTTCAAAGGACTTAGAATCAGAAGAAACAAAAGATCTGTTTTTGCTTTTCCTCCTGCAGATTGATTCTCAAGTCATCAAGAGCTAGAATGATTGACAGGTGAATAAAGTGTCCTTTCTACTATCATCACTGCAGTGAACTACAGCTGAGCTGTTTTTTTGCAGAAGAGAGGTTTGAGTTTCTAAATATTCACAATAATGCTGCAAGTTTCCTTTAGACTACCTGCAGGCTTTCCATAGACTTGGTCTCAGTAGAGCAGGAGCAGGCTGTGAGCCAAGGAAGAATACCAGGACTCCCAGGCAGCTACTTGCAGAATTCCACCTTCTACGAAGGAACTCAACAGGCAATGCCAATTAGATGCATTTGGGTTGATGCTGCACTAATGCAATGGAGGGACACAGCTACATCAGGTGTGTGAATGAATCTTGGAAAGAATGCGGATGTTGGATCTAGTGGTCTTCGTGGTCCTGCTCCTCCCATGGAAAGGGATGTGGATTATCCAGCAGGCCCTGCTGAGCCAAGAACAGCCTTCTTGCTAAGTATGTGATGAGAGGCATCACAAATTACTTGAGAAATGTATGTGGTCAGCCCACTTCTGAGGCATTGCACATAAGTATGTGAAAGAAGGGTTGCAGAACTGGAAACAAGGGAAAAGAATATGGAAATAAAAGGGGAAAGGAAAAAAGCCCAGTAAACACAAGTGATGCACAATACAATTGCTCACCACCTGCTGACTGATACCCATCCTGACCCGAGCAGCAACTTGACCCTTCCAGGTAACTCCCCCAGTTTATACACTGGGCATGACATGCTGTGGTATGGAATACCCCTTTGGCTAGTTTGTATCAGGTGTCCTATCTCTGCTTTCCCCCCCAGCTTCCCGTTCCCCTCCTCATTGGCAGAGCATGAGAGACTGAAAAGTCCTTGATCAGTGTTAGCACTACTTAGCAACAACTAAAAACATCGGTGTGTTATCAGCATTATTCTCAGACTAAAGCCAAAACACAGCACTGCACCAGGTACCAGGAAGGAGAAAAATAACCGCTACAGCTGAACCAGGACATACTGTTTTGCAGAAATACCTGCGAAATTGCTAGCAGCCATCTTGTGCACCTGAAGCCAAGCTTGCAAAACCCTTAGCCATTGCTTCTGTCCAGCTGAGACCTTTTGTAGGATCTTTTCAAAGGCTCAGTGGGTAATGGCTGTTCCCATTCTTAACCTACCCAGATCCTTCATATGATCAGCAGCTGCAAGAGCATTTGGATGAGCTGTTAAACAGAGATTAATTGTGCATTGCCACTAGGACTCCTAACAAAATTGAGTTTTCACGAGAAGGGAGAAAATGACCTTATGAGATGCTGGTTGCCCCATCAGCTGAAGAGATAGATGCCTTGTTCACTAACAGACTGTTAACTAATTTGCTTGGATAAGGATGGGGCTCCTAATGCTTAACACTTCCAACAGAAGACAGACTATCTACTTAGAATTGGATTCCTGGCTTTTATCTCAGAAGCAATAAAGCTGAAAAGTAGATGGTACTAAACTTGAGGTTTGTGTGATGTACCTAGGCTGTTTCTGATACTTGGGGTAGCTTATGTACATCTTAATTTCTTGTTTTCATCATGCAGTATGAACTGTATATAATGAGTCCCTTTTCAACCAGACATCTTTGTATGTAAATAATGCATTCCACGTTACAGTAAAATTCTGAACTTAGCCTGAACAGGACATTCTAAGACACTTTTTATATAGTGAAACCTTTAACACAACTGCAAAGCTGTTTGAAATTTTAAAATTGAAATATGAATTTATTCAAATAATAGCAATAAAACAGTGTACCCATGTGACAGTTTATAAAGGTTTCTGTATTAGTAATATAATGTGTTTACTTATGTATTTCCTGGATATTTTCTCTATTAAGAGATTGTAGGAGGCTTTAAAATTAATTTTGACCTTATCAGTGAGATGCTGATAAGACATTAGTTAAGAGCATACGATATTGTTATGTTTTGGTTGTGTTTACTTTGTTGGTGAATCTACACCTGCTTTTATCTAACATCTGCAACTCTGTGTTTGACTAACTCAGGAAATACCTTTTTCTGAAAACATCCACCTTTTATACTGAAATGTATTTTAAAACTAGAATTCATACAGTTTGTCAAGAGAACTTCAATTCTTTCCACATTCTCCAGAGAATGGATAATTTTCTCTCTAATATATTATAATTTTTTATATATACAGAGGAAACTAAGATATAAACAAGCCTGCTGTGTAGATACTCTAATAATTTTTTAATTATTCTAATACTTCTTTAGAAAAGAAAATGCTCACTGTTTTTACAAATGAGTTGCAAGGAATATTTCTTTAGAAATTAAAACTTCTATTTAATAAGCAAGCCTGAATGATGAATTGTTATTCTTTGAGAGATGTAATTAAATAATATATGAACTAGTTATTCAGAACAGCTGACAGCAAATTACTTTCTAGGTTTTCACTTGTTATTTATTGTCTTACTAAATAAAATGCATGAGTGACCTAAATCTAATAAATTTATGCTTGTATCGTAGGCTAAAGAGAAGTAAGTAACCATATAAAGTTATTATAAGTCTTTAAAATAAACAAGAATAAATTTTCATTTTCTCTGATGCCTGAAAAGCCCAAATAAGTACCTCATATTGCTAAGCACTGCACTGTTATTAGTTGAGACTTTCTTTTTTTTTTTGGTAAAATTTCGAATTGGAAACATTTTTTTATAAGCTATTCATTTATTTTCTCATAACTAACACGCAAACCTGATTCTTGTTCCCAGAATCTGTGGCTGTAGTATGTTAAGACAGGGAATGCATGCTTTTCTGATCACCTGTATCTTTCTAGAATGTATATTTTCTTGCACGGTGAATGTTACAAGTGCAAACTGCTTTGTGACTGAAATCAGGAGCAGGGTTTACTGCTTCTATTTGTGGCTCCTGTGAGCAGGCAGTTGCCTAGGAGATCACTGGCAAAACCCCAGCAACTACTTGCACCATGTTAGCCTATAAAGTAAGCGCTGCAATAGATCTAGTGACAATCATTAGACACTTCCTGAGAAAATACCCTGGAGGTTTTGGAAGGTTTTATGTTTCCACCACCTGTTTCATTGTCACATCTGCTCTTCAGCAAACAGAAAGGGGAATGTTTATAATCTCTGGATAAATTATAATATTTGTTTCGTTCCCCAGTATAACCAATCAATGTCTATAAAAAAACGTTTCTTTTTCTGCTTCATGTAATCCTTCTTTGTGTCAGGTAATTAGCATCCATCTAATAAGATTAGCTAACTTCTATGATTAGTGAGCTCAAACCCTGTCCTTTTCCTTTTGCAGGTAAGTGAATGTGGCACTGAGCATCCATATCTACATTATTGTCACTTTCTTTGGCTCTTAATTTCTGATGCCAATTAATGGGATGAAAACAATAAAGGCAATAGGAGAATACTGACATGCAGGTACTGTGGATGCTATCGGAGTATATATTCTGAGGAAGATGGTAAGTGGGATGTTTTCCATCTTTGCATAAGTCATGACAGCATTTTTACTAATTTGTTACTGACATCTAGCAGCAGCCTGTTGTGCTCTTGGAAACCAGCTCTATGTGGCATTGCTGAAAGGAGGATAAAATGGGAGCTGCTTTGTTGGATTGGTGGATACTAATTTTCTGCCTTTTTTTTTTTTTTTTTTTTTTCCTGGGTTGAAAGGGGTTTGAATGTGCTTCTCTCTGAAAGGTTATTAGCATTTTTCCTTTGGATTTTGATGTTTCAGCTTGGAAAGCAGATACCATTTGAAGAGATGTTCCAGGAATGGTGCAATTAACCATAGATTATCAAGCTAGAAGAGATATACAACCAGAAACGGATATTGTGTACCCTGTTGAAACTGATGGAAGTTTTTAGCAGAGCATGTATCAAGAAAATATTTTTAGACCACTCAGAGGCTTTTTAATTAAATCTAATTTAAACAAGATAATTGCATTACTTTTTATAATTTGGAAATTAGTCAGGTTTTACAGGTACTTAATTTTGCTCAATTTGATGCACAATGCAGGGGAAATTTTCAGTGGAATGGAAATATACCACTGTCAACTGATGTTTAAAGGAAAAATAAAAGAATGAGCTTGTTCATCTCAGTGTTAAGGCAGATGGAGTTCCAAGTGAGCTCAGTATTATGTTGCATTTTCAGAGAAGGCAAAATGTATTTTGCTTTCTACAGGAGCATCTATTCATAGTCTGAATGCCTTTTAGCAGGTCTACTTAAAGTCTTGTA
>JAVHNF010065519.1:1512-12542 GCA_034783455.1 Micropsitta finschii
GAGTACAACTGAATCACAGATTTCCTAATACATTCTCATTCTCCTGAAGGCCAACCCTGCATTAGTAATCAGACCCAATGAATTGTAGGTTATATCCCTAGCTGCTTATTCGAAATGACTAACAAACTGTCACCCACAGATTAGTATATCATCTAACATTGCAAAACCACAGTTCCATAGTATGGTGAGTAATAGATGGAACTGAGCTTGTTACTGCTAACTTTTGAATTAATTATTTTGTTACTCATATATCCTTCTATACAAGATCGGACTCTAAAATGACTGTCTTGTTATTTTGAAATCTTATACTGTTTTTCATCTGAAGCAGAATTCAAATCAGTTTCTTAAAGCCATTATTAATAAACAGTTAAGGCTAGTACCCACCAAGTTTTTGGTTTAGAGAAAAAAAAGCAGCTCCTCAGTTCTAACTTTTTTGTGGTTGTTTCATTTTTTCTTATAGATGATCTGATAGAAGTTCCAAATTCCTTGTGAATTCTTATTGAATTAATCAGCTATGTGATTTGCAAGAATATGGCTCTAGAAGCACAAAGTTAAACAACTCTTCTGTCTTCCCAGAGCAAGTGGCCAGTGCCCATATCATAGTAACATGCCAGAACAGGTCTATTTTGAATTGTCACCTACCACATATAGTCTTCTAAAGAACTGAGAGTATTTATGAGGATTTTGTCTAGTTTTGCTATTATTTTAATGTTTAAGAAATGAAAATTTACTCAGGCTCAGTCTTACTATCTTCAAACACAGTGGACAAAATTCTGATTCAGGTGAAGTCTGTAATAGTTTTATCATTTACTTTACAAAGGTCAAGATTAACCAAAACACAGATTAACTAGTGAGCAGAACTATGAACTCAGAATGTATCAGGTTCTTGAACTCTTTGGAAGTACAGCTTACATTACACCAAGGCTCCGCTACACTGCACAACTACTGCAATGACCTAAGGGTCAGTGGATTGCAACCCACCTCCCAGATGAACCAACCTCCTTTGAGTCACTGTATAACTCCCTCACAGATTTATGGGTTCAGCAAACAATTATTACTGATGATCTTTTCCCTTAGCAGTTATGGGTAATATGTAAGTGAAAAAGTGAGTGGGCAAGTAAGTAGTTCAAGTTATATTTGTAGTGTGCATTTGTTTTCATGGGTGCAGAATGCACCAAAATTAAGCATGTTTCCAGCTACATTAGTGGCTTGCATCAGCTCACGCTGGCCCTAAGTAAATTTGTCCCTAAGTTTTTGTTATGCACAACCATAGGTGGCCAAGGTTGCAAAACTGCATAGAAATGGCAAGGCTCTCTGCAAGAAATGTTACTAACTGAAATTCTTTAAATCTACTATTTTTAGCTAAATAACTTTTTTGAATAGTGATGTTTTACTAAAAATTTGCCTTTTTATTTTGCCCCAGTAGGCTGCTGTTTATTTTTTTGCATAGTACCTTGGAAAGCATTTGCACTTGACAGTAGAAGTAGAGAAATGTGTAAGACAAAAAACATTTTGGCTTATGTACCAAATGCAGAATCAAAGACTTCCATCACTGAAAGTGTGAGCTGCAGCACCTTGAGCTAAAGAATCAAAATTGTGTATCCAGGAGTCATAAGAAAACATATTGTCTGTGATCAGCACACCAGGAATTTTTAAAACATGCTCACCAATGGATTTCAACAGGCTTAAGTGGGGAACCACATATAGCACGGTTTTTGAGATCAAGGTAGAATGACTGGGTATGGAGTTCCAAACAAGATCAAATTTTTGGTTGATTTTTTGGCATTATTTTTATGAATATAAAATTATTTTGATTGATGTCAACACATCATAAGAGTTACGTTTCCAGCCTGCATTCTACTCCTTAATAATTAGTAATATCTATAAGTACACAAATGTTTGTTCTGAATGGCAACAACATACTTGTTATGCACTTGATGATTTAACTGTTACCCAGGTCAATGTAGACTGAGTATTAACTTGATCACTTGTCAGATATTCTGTGACACATAAGGAACTAATTGGCCATATTCTTCCACTTCTCCAGGCATAAATGCACCAAAAAAAAAAAATAAAAAAAAATACAGGAACATCTTTTATGTCATCTTCTAAGGCCAATAATATGAAAAGATCTGAACTAAGGTACAGTGGTAGAACAAAACAAAGGAGGAAGGGTGACCCATCACATCGCATACTGACTCTTTTGTGGTTGTACACAAATTCCTCCTCACTGATACCAAAGAAAACATCCAAGGCATTGATTTCGTCTTTCCCTTAGTATTTCCTTTCCTGTGAAAGCAGAGCTCCATGAACAGGCTGTCTCTCTTTTTTTTAACTGCTTATCTGAAGCTCTAAAAGTCTCTAAAGAATTTCATACTGATTTCCAGCAGTCTGTCAAAGAACATCACAGGCTATGCTTTTGATGCTTTTCTGGTTTTTTTTCATTTCCACTTTGACTGTCTGTGTTTTACATCACCAGTAACGCTGAACCCGGGTC
This sequence comes from Micropsitta finschii, assembly GCA_034783455.1. NCBI lineage: Eukaryota > Metazoa > Chordata > Aves > Psittaciformes > Psittacidae > Micropsitta > Micropsitta finschii. Next base: position 4,010 of record JAVHNF010065519.1, read on the forward strand.
CAACACTATTATTTGTAACACAAGAAAAACAGCACTTTTCTTTCTACAAAATGAAACTAGATGTTCCCACTGATGGTTGTGTGTAATTGTCAATATATCCAATAGTAGAACAAAATAAATTGTGGGCTATTTCTAGCACAGTAAAAATCTTTCTTTATCAAAGCTGTAGCATACTGAATCATAGAATCATATAACAGTGATAATGAAGAAATTGGTTTAAATATCAGTTAAAATCTGATTGGTTAGACTAGTATCAGAAAAGCAGCACATACATGTATGCCTTCAAATAACTTAAATCCTTGATTTCCAGATCTCCCTTAACTGTCACACCTTGTGTGTGCCCAAGGCTTTCCTTGTGAATAAATCAACTATATTTCTCTAAGAAAATGTCTCTGTGCAATCCCAAGGATTTGGTTGACCTTTCAGCATCCAAAAGCAACTTTTAAGAATGTTCAACAAAGAGCTCTTAAACTGTACCTCCAGCTACCTGTTGCATTGATTGTCTATGTGGACACAAAGAGAGTGTCTTTTGCCACACCTGAGACTCTTTATAGTCGTTACTGTCTATGCTTCTGTGGTCTAAAATGCTACTACAACCAATAACAAAGATAACATTGCATGGTACCTTGCAAATGAGCAGGTAGTACAGATAAACAAGCTAAGGCATGGAGCACATGACAGAAAATGTTAAGGTGAGAGGTTGTGGCATTTCGCAACACGGACTCAAGTTGATTCAGAGACTCAAATCCTTGTTTATTACCACCAAGCCTTTTTTATCCCCTTGTTCGGTACTTTCCCAACCTGCACAATGTTCAATCTCATTGGCCATTCTCCAGGTAAATAGTCCAATCACAGTGCTGCAGACCTCACAACTCCCACATCCTCTGGCCTCCAACTGAGATTCCCACCACAACTACATCCTGGCCCATCCTCCCAAGGCTTGCTTCTTTACCTTTCCTGTCCTTCAGCTTTCCAACTCATCGCCCGAGGGCTTGTCAAGCACCAAGGCCTCAGAGCTCATTCCCAAACTCCTTTTCGTGCAAATCTTATCACCTTGACTCCCCACAAGAGGTATTGCTTTCTTCAGCTAGCTAATGGAAGGATGTAAAGAAGACAAAGACAATTCCTGGTGGTGAACAGTAAAAGGAGAGAGGGAACTTTATTCTGATAAATAAAATTCTTTTAGACAGTAGAAAAACAACTTTCATCAAAAGAGTGGTCAATCAAAGGAAAGAGGATCCTCTTAGAGCAAGATCCTCATAGAGGAGGCTCTGATGTGGAACCTGATCAAATTTGGAAGCTAATCCTGAACAATGTTTAAGAGCAGATTTTCTCCTTATGCCCCTTCCAAATAAATTATTCTGTGATTCATATTTTCACATTTTACCACATCTCCCATGTTTTGTACAGGACATATGCGATCCACTCTTCAGAAAGCTCCCTCTTCTGTAGGACGGTATCGTCATCTCTCTTCTGTGAGAACTTCCTTCTAATTTAACCACTCACAGGAACAGGATCACAACACTCCACAGAACCCAGTTCAGCATTTGATATGTCCCCAGCTTCAAACAGCAGTCCTATTGGAGAGGACAGTCTTCCTGGTTCACCATAATGTCACTTCTCTGTGATTTAAGCTAATAGGGCATATCATTTACACATGGGCTCAAGCCTGTAGCCCTAGGAACTCTTTATAGGGAATGCACACTGAAAATTTGAGGGCCTTAGGACTGGAATTGCTCTGTAAGAATTAGGATAAAGAAAATATGGGATTGCTATCTAGCAGTCTTCACTTGCCTTTGACCAGCTATAATAGGCACGCTTAAGATTTTGCTTTCCTTAAGTCGGCACATGCTGCACTTTCTGAAGAGTCCACTAGTATAGGTTTTGTCTTTCAGCTTAATAAGACAGATACTAAGGGATATTGGAAGGTGAAATGGGAAGCATCAGTGGGTGAGGGACAAAACACTGTGTTGTAGTCACTGACTCTGGCAAGTAGGGAGACATGAGGCTACAGTTTTTTTCCTCTGTCAGAATGGCCTACAGCCAATGGCTTATAAAATAGATAATGTATCAGCTGCAGACAACAGTAAGAGTGAAAATAAGTGGCTAAAAACAGGAAGGAGACTACAGACTAAATCTGAAAAAGCCTTGGGGGAAAAATGATCAGCACTGCATGTCTAAGCTTGATGGGTATTTTATGAAGTAGAAGAAAGAAAATGCTTGTCCAAATTACTTGTACATACAGCCAGATAACCTGAGCTGAGTATGCAGATTTGTGAAACAGCCTGTAAGAAACAGATCAGGAAATACTGGTAAACTTTTAAATCTATGGAAGTAAGGTAGGGAAAAAACACTGGCCAAAAATCTTGGAAACTGTAGTCAACATTATGCCCTAATCAAGTAATAACCCTCTAATGATGTTTACTTTCACAAAAGAAACACACATGTAGCATAAGTATGTTGGTGTTTACCAGGGGTCTGGCAAGTGCAGAGAGTTAGAGTTATAACCCTATTCCTTCCTATCCCTGTTGTCCATACGTTTTGCTCTTAGTTAAACCCATTCCTCTTTTCTACAGGGTATTGAGAATAGAAGATGCTCAGATCAGTCCTATCATACGGTATAAAAGCAGTGTCCAGAGGGCAGTCCTGGAGGTGGTTTTGAATTGTTAGACTTTGAGGTTGGATTATTTCTAAGTGAAGAGTTTTGGTACATCTGGGGGCAGAACTGGCAAGTGTTGGCATGGACAAGCAAACCCCTTGAACATTACTGGAAGAGAAATCTTAGATCAGACCAAATGGTACAAGTCTTCTACAACCAGTTCCGCAGCAATGTATTGTCTGTTACATACAAGGAAAAGTTAGATTATCAAAAAAGCACGGCCATTTATATCAATTTGCCAGCATATACAACAGGACATTTACTCTCAATCTTTTATATTACCATTATGATAGAAATGGAAGGACAGATGACACTTAATCTAGCCTCTGGTGCTTGGTAGGGACAATGGCTACTCTTCTCTCATATGTGCCAGTAAAAAGGTTAGCTTGACAATATTTTTAAAGAAATTTAAAGCTGCACAATGAGAATCAGTATTCTACGGAATATATCTAAAGGGGTTTTGGCTACATACATGGATACAGGAATTAATTGGCATTAGAACATGAGCTGAACTTCTCTGCCCACAGTCAGCATAAATGCTGCTCAAAGTCTTTATACAGTAAGCATAGGAATCCTGGTTTTCACTGAGTAGTGCTGTACTCCAAACAATTGGCACGCAGACAGCATTTGATTAGGGTCTTTTATGCAGAGAATTTGCTGGAAAGTGGAGTAGATAAAGCATAGTCCAAAACCCCAATCCAATTAGTCTGCTGCCCCAACCCATCCTGCAGCATCTCCTACAAATATACTCTGGAAAATAAATTACTTCACAAGTGTAAGTAGGGAAATTTTCTGGGACTTTTCCCCCCTACACTAAAAATCCTGAATCCTCCAAGTAGTAGCCCTTCACAGAGCATCTTGCAAAACCTGTCAGAATATCTATTTTCCATTTCAAAGTATTGATGTAGAAATTGTTAAAAGTAAATGGAAAAATACTTCAAAAATAGAAAAAAAAGTACCTTTTATGTCAGCATTGTAACCAGTTGTTTTGGTTTTTTTTTTAAATGTGAGCTTATGAGCAATTTTTGAAGCAGTGGAAGTTTTTATGCTCTGTGAGCTGGAAAAAATGTTTAGATCCTGAAAACAGGATAAAAAATTCTTGATCAACTCTACTAAAAATGAATAATATCATAAAAAACAGACTCAAAGTAGATATGCTTTCAGAGCACAACTCTGTTTATGAAATTTATGCATCTATAAGCTGCAAAAATACTGACTTTGCTTGAAACTAGTCAGTAATTGCTAAGTAATGCATCTCAGTAAGGCTCCTACCCAGCATTTAAGGTGCCATGGCAACTTCTGTACCTCTGGCTATATTTCTGTGAACTTCTGTGAAAACTTCTGGGTTTTTTTCCTTGTTTTTGTAGAAGCTTAAGAAATTAATGTATATTTTGGTCCTTTTGTAAACATTTCACGGTGACATTTCTTGTTTCTCTATCACTGAGTGACAGGGAGGTGGTAGAAGGGGGATGTTTGTCATCATTCCTTGCAAGAAGCAGGCATCATGCCCAAGAGAAGGTGTTATTATTGCTGTGGGATATTTTGTATAAACACCTTGTGATGTGACCTACATATTCGCACTGCCTCTGGTGAGAATTAACGTTCATGTTTACAACATGACCCATTTCTTCCTGGATTTTTAGTGCATCTAGAAGCTTGTTAACATCACCAGCTGACTCTACCATAACCAGCCATCTCCTCTTCTCAAGTGCTTGTAGAAGTGGCAGTGTTAACACAGGGTGAGACAGAGTAAGCACAATGTGGAGAAATACAAAACCTGTTAAAAAGAATAATTTTAGAGCACATAAAAATAGAGCATTGAACAGCTGTGGCAAAGGCGTGTTCTGAGTTCTTTTTAAGTATCTTTCTAGGAAATTGCTCTTAGATTCATATAATATCACTATACTCATTTTACAATATATTAAACTTCCATTTTAATATTTTACAATTGTATAAAAGTTCTGTTCATGCATTATGTGCAAAGATGTAATATTCTTTTCTTTTTTTCTTTTTCTTTCTGATTCTAAATTGGAATAGGATCCATAGAAGTTCACTATGAAAAGCCAGATAAGTAAAATTTTTGATTGTGGGGGGATTTAAGATATGTTTTTTGAATAAAAGAACTGAATATATTGAAAAGCTGGGTCTGTCTCCTTACAATTTCAAGCTTGATGGATGTGTGAGGCTCTAAGACATCTGCTTGCAAAGCTCACTGAGGTAATATGAGTGTTATGTTAAGTGTCAGGGGCATCCTGGCATCCTCCTAGCTCCAGGCACCCTCTCAAAATGTTAAAGACATTTGTAAGCTCTCAAGAAGTCACCTCTGCTCAGGGTTTAAAGGGCTGTTATAAGCTGGAATTTGTCTTTTCCCTTTTCCTGTGAGCTACACTGGTTTTACTCCAAACAATTCCTTTCCTTCCTCCTCTCCTTTACAGCAATAATTCTCTGCAAGGACAGCCAAACACCTTGCGAAAATCAAACCTTAAGGGATCATAAACCCATACATGTTTTGTAGGGCTTGAAGGGATACTTAGCTATGAAGGTCAAAGCATGGTGAACACTTCAAAGTAAACTTCAGGGAGTTCCTGGTTGGATTTTGTTATTTTCTTCTGTCTCTCTGCAGAATAATATCATGTTGCCAAAGATGTACAACAAAAAGAGTAACACTTTTATATTACTGTAGTTGAAACAGCTCCGGCTGTATCATGATGGATCACATGTACTATTTAGAGTCAATTCTTCAAACGCAACTACTTAATTAAATTTTCAGCATTATTGATTCAGTTTACACAGCCTCCCCACTTCTAGCACCACTGAATCTGAAGCTGCAGCTGCTGGAAACAAAAAAAAAAAAAAAACATTCAAAAAACAAAAAACAAAAAAACAAGGATTATTAAAAATGAAAGCATTTTCATGCAAAAAAATAGCTGCAAAAAAGATGCAAACAAGCCCTTATAATATTCTGAGTTTAACTACTACATGATATGTAATACCCTTCCTTCTGCAGAATAGATATAATAGATTTGTGGGGAAGGTTCTCACACTGTGTGAGTCAGAGTAGCACTCAGTGGTGTTAACGTCCTGTGGAGAGGAGGAATTGGCCAGATCTGTATAAAAGTATTTCATCCATAGAAAGACAAACCTGCTATTAGTCAGTGGTATGTAAGATGGGATTGCCAGAACAAGTCTCTATTTCACATTGTTCAATGATGCTTGTCCATTGCAAGGCTTTATCTAGACTGTATTTCAGCCTTAGTGTTGGTTTAAGACAAACATAGAACCTGACAAAAGTAGCAAGATTAAGCTGAATAAAGTGGGCTTAATCTGGAAAAGTCTAGGCTGACAAATGCAGTTAGCTGTCCTCCAATGCAAACAATTTTTAGTAAAAAAGACAGTGACTCATTATTTTCCATAATGTTGAGATAGACTAAGAAAGTTTATGGAATATGTGATGATTTAACTTGAATTAAGTTGAATAATCTTCCCAATATGTATGAAACACTGGAACCTAGACAGGCTTGAGGAGCTCCTTCACTGCAGGTTTTCAAGGACAACTAATATACAGAGTGCTGCATGTATTTTTAGTGCTACTCAGTTCAGGTGCTTGGACAGGAGGATCCCTTAAAGCCCAACATATATATGATTTTAAATTTATTGTGACCTAGTCAGGACAGGCTGTGTTTCCTGGGATGATGTGTGCCTGCAGATGGAAGATGTTTTGTCTGGGTAGTTTAAGCTTGTGAAAGGATATTTTTTTTTCTGATTTTATTTTATACCTGTGTTGAGAAACTTCCTGCACATGCTGTTTGCCTTGATAATGGATGTAAAAATGCCCTGGAGATTTGGCGTGGAGCTTGCTTTCATTTATACGTATATACGTGATTTACGCAACTAAATAACTGCAGAAAAATCGCTGTAGCAATGGGGGCATTATTGTATCTGGACATCGGCTATTTTTTAAACTATATTATCACTAGATCAGTTGTTCCTTTATTACCCAAACAAAGGCTGGAGCACTCACTTGGATTCCAGTCTTAAAATACTGTATGTTAGTGACTGTGGTCTTTTCTCTCCTCCTTCTCCCTGTAGGCACTCTGTTCTGCTACATATGCAATCTGAGCAAGACAACACTAAAAGAAAATAAAAGTCTTTCAGGAGTGCTGTCAATTGCATGTTTAGAAAGAGCAAGAATACTTCTTAAGATATTATTATGAATATTAATTTTAAGCTGAAATATTTTTAGGGAGAAAGAAAACAGTTTTTAAGAGTAAAAATTGTTCAAAAATATGTTAATGGAGAAAAATCTGCTATTGCAGCTGTGATAGGATATAATCATGCATTCTTTTAAAAGTATAAAACCTTATTGAAGTGTAGATACTCTCAGTGGCAACAGGGGAATATCCACAGCAAGAGTAACAATATATTTGTGCAAGGGAGAGCACAACCTCTCTGAGGAAAGGAAATTCAGGCTACATCTGTGTTGCCAGAGGACTCCAGGTTTGAACTTACACTCACCAAGCCCTTAATTGCCTGTATCACTTGCAAGTGGGCAGCTTTGCCCAAAAGGGAGGCAGGCTCACACATGCCACAAAGGCAGCATGTCTCATACTACCCCTTTCTGGATTTCAGACTGCTATTTAAAGCAGTATGGAAAACATCTTTACATATAGGGATGGGTTTTGGAGGCAACATCTGGCAGGAAGTGACCCGTGACTTGTGGCTTCAGGCCTAAATGGGAAGTGAAAAGGTTAACACGGGTAAAATGGAATGCATAACCAGTGTGCATTTGGGATTCCTGTGCATTAACCTATACCCCTTGCAAATTTAGCATCCTTTCTGCATGACTCCTGTACTACAGCAGTGGCTGTTATTTCCCACACACTTTCTCCAGTAGCTTTCTGTAACACCGTGGTTGGCAATGTACCCTATGCCTTACTCAGTCCTGGTGTTTTCTGAGTAGTATTTTGTCTATATATTCGTCTGTAGTAAATAAACATCTTTGTTTCAGCCAGACTCCATAGATGTGCATTCAGATCCTGTCCACACTAAGATATGGGCTTCCAGGACCTGGTGGCAATGACTATACTATGAAGCAGATCCCTTTTACACATTTTGAAAATAGACTCATCTTTTAGTTTCCCCTCCTAGCCCCTTGTTTGGAAGGAAACCCATTCCTTGACTTCAGTGAACAGTGTGTGAATAGCAGTCTTGGGAATGAGGCTGCAGAGAGCATCCAAGAGATGAGAAACAGCTTTGCTGTTCTGAAAGCCCTTACTGGTGCAGCCATGGGTGACAGCTCTTCCCCAGGCAGCTCTGCCAATGCACTTTTCATCCGGCTCACACTTTCTTTCAACGCTTATGCCTGGCTTTAATGAGCAGTCGGGGGTTGTGGAAACTGGTGCCAGGCTGGGCTGGTTGTGTAACAGGGATGAATGTGTGCCTGGAGATGAATGGGACCCACAGAATGAGCAGGTTTTGCAGAGGAAAGTTCTACAACCACATTCTCCTCATCTCCTTTCCTTCCCCTTTATTTGAAGATTTAATTAGTGCTCAGAAGCCAGGACTTTTTAAATCAGGCCAATTATTTGCTTCTCTTCCTAAGGAAGGAAAATCCTTTGCTTTTTACTTGTTCCAATGCCGCCCCTTCCCAGCTCCTGCAGCCAGATGCTTGCTGATCGCAGTCCCTTTTGGTGACCATGACACAGTTTCACACTGCTAACAGAAATGCTCACATTGCTACTAGCCTGTGGGAAGAACATAAGGAGCTTCCTCATCACCATAATTACTGCCTTTATGCTGCTGAGTGTAGAGAAACACTTTCTCTCAGGGAACTTCACCACATAGACAGGGGGCACAGAGAGATAGGTGGGCATC
>JAVHNF010065523.1:0-14172 GCA_034783455.1 Micropsitta finschii
CTTGATAGCAGCAAGATGAGATCACAGAAAATATCTGGTTGCCAGAGAGTTTTCTTCTGTTAAATGACAGGCAGCACTCACTGCAGACCTATTCTTTCATATAAGTAGAGGGTTTTTCAATCAACAGTCTGTACTTAGTCTGTAACAAAAAATCTACACTGTTCATAGTGTATCAGTGTCCAGTTTGGAAACTGTGCTTTTGATAAGAAGTCTTCCTGCTTCTGGTTATCTTCCCTGCTTTGTTTGGTCCCCACCCCTAACTTTTGGGGGTACAATCTATACCCGTATGGGAAGCAAACACAGCTGCATCAGTGGTGAAGTGACTCTTCTTTTGAAAGACATCAGGGAAGTTCCACGTGTTATGCTGCCAAATGCATGGATGCATTAGTGCATGTTTGAGAGTCTGCTCTTTCTATTTTGTGAAAGCTAGATATTTTATTTCTACTGCTTGTAAAGCCGTTTTTAACTCAAGCTTTTAAAAAGTAACACAGATTCCTAATAGATCTCCTAAGGTTTATGGTGTGTTATTTATGGCATTTAAATAGGTAAAATTACTTTGTGTCTATGCAATATTTGATTTTACCTTACTATGGAGGAAGAAAAGAAAAAAAAAAGTTAAACAAATGACCTATCCTGAAATTGTGCAGTTTTGGATTGTGAACAAACATGATATTTTACAAGCATTACAGCAATTTTTAACCTTGCAGATTCTCCCTTCTTGAAAAGAAAAAAGGAAACAAAAGAACCAGCCATAAGTGCTTTCCTTTGAATTAAATGTCAGTTACTGCTGTTGGGTATTTTTAACTGAATAACTTTCTACTGCTCTATGTGCTAGCACAGAAGTGATGCGTGAGGAGCCTGTTATCAGGGAAGTCAGTACAGCCTAATCCATACTCACTGTTATTATTCTAGAAATAGCCACTTGCTCAATGTAGTAAGTAAGCCATACCTGTATGGCAAAATACACAGCTCAGGAAGAACAGTATGAGTTCAACTCTGCCAGATTAGTGTGCCCTGCATTCAGCACAGAAAGAAGATCTGATGCAATGCTGCCAATAAAATGCTACAGGGCATGCAAATCATTGTTGAATTGAGTGACTTTGAATGAGGGTGATCAGCACCAAGGCAAAGGGCTCCTTATTTCCTTCTTGGAAAGGCTGAACTGCCCTTGAGCCAAATATCAAATTGTCTGAAGTGGACGACTAAAAACTGGGGTAGAAAATGTACAGGGAAGAAGTTACCTCCTTTGGAGTGTACCTGCAGTGGAGCCCAGCTGGGCACTGCTCACACAGAAAAGGAGCCCCTGAACCCAGTGCTGCCACACAGACACTGGCTCCAGCCCAGTAGAAATGCTGGTGGAGAGGAGTTCTTGCAGGGCCACCCTGTGCGGCCTCTGCTTGGCAGGTTTTCCTAAACTATTTTAGTAGGAAGTTTACTTTTCCCTGAGGTTGCTTCCTTCCTTTTCCTCCCATCTTCTCTTTCCACATATGAATTCTGTTGGCTAGAATCTGTACCTCCAGCTGAAAAGAAACTTAAGTTTCTATCTCCCTGTGCCTTAGGTGTACCAATCCTGCTGGCATTCCTTTAACCTGCAAGTTTAATTCTTTCAGTCAGTAGACTTTTTCTTACCCTTCTATTTCATGCGTTATATGCCAGGATTAATAAGAGTCCTAGAAACATGATTCTTACTACTCCTTCTGCCTAGAATGGCATTTATCATGCATTTATTATTTTGGTGTGCTTTCATGCATCCTTCACTCTACCTTTGCTGATTCTTGGCATGTATTAGTTGCCTCTTCTTTGCTCAGTTTCTTATATCATGAGGATTTTCACCTACCTCACCTGCATGGCTGATGCAGAAATTGAGTGCTCCCTTTCCAGAGGCTGGCTGGTTCTGGAGGTTCCTTTTTGTGGACTTCCTGGAGTCCAAACCTGCCGTATCTTTGGCAACACCAGCACTGATAAGGGAAAAAGTCGTTAGGCTGTGTCACTCTGCTTGTGATGCAGCCATTTGACTGCCTGGTGTGGTTCCAGTCTAATCATTTTGCCAGCAGTACTGTAGATGTAAGAAATCCTGTGTTTGTTAGCACTGACTGAACCTACTGGATCAAGAACGTTTGTATCATGGGATTTTTTAAAAACCAGACAGCCCTGTAACTCCATCAGTCCAAAGGCAGAATGCCTGCTCAAACAGAGGTGGTACGTGTTGAAGATATGGCTGCTTCCCAAGTTCTCATCAGTGATAAGTCCTTTTTGGAAGTTTAGTTCTTCACTGGTTTGGTTTTAGATGGAAATATGAATTCCTGCACAAGGATGAAACATCAATGAATTAGCTGTTGATTTTGTTATTTCATGGAGTTTATAGGTCATTTCTCTTCTTTTCTTCTTCTCCCTGCCCCACTCCAGCAGTGTGCAGGGTAGAAGGGAACAGGACGCTTATGTCAGTGGTCTAGGATGGCCAGTGAAGGCTCCAACATCCCAAGTCCTGTGGTCCGCCAGATTGACAAGCAGTTTCTGATTTGCAGCATATGCCTGGACCGTTATAAGAACCCCAAAGTACTTCCCTGCCTGCACACTTTCTGTGAGAGGTAAGGCCTTTTCTCAAGCTGGTACTGAGGTTTTTGTGTCGTGCAGCAAGCACATGGATGGGGACTTTTCTCTTTACTTGCAAAGGTCACTTCAAGGCATGATGAAATCTGGGAATGCTGGAAAGTCAGGGATGTAGGAAAACACTGTTATTTGTGGCAGTGGAATATTTGGAATACATTCCCTTTATGCAAGAATAAATAAAAAGTAAATCCAATGAAACTAATGAATACACAGTTACAACAATATGAAAAGTGTTAGCATTCAGAATTTGGACCTCAAATTAATGGTGTCAAATTTATCCTGATTAGTATAATTAGAAACAATAAAACCCTTTCTTTGTTGATTTACTAAGCAGAGAATTAATTATCCCATCCTTTAATGTCCAAGGGTTAGACATGATATATACATTATTAATAACCTGTGATTAAATGTCTTCATTAGTCTGCAGCTTGGTTGACTGAAATGTAAAGGCTCTGAAAAGAAATGTGATAAACCAGAAATCTGGCATCTACTGTATTTAGCCAAATTAATTGAATATCCATAGTGATAATGTTAATATTATATTATCCATCAAATGGTGGAGAAAATACAGTATCTGCAGAAAAGTTAGCTGATGAATTATTTGCTAGAGTTCTTTACCCAATGATGTAATTCAACTATTTGGATTATATGGCGAATGGCATGAGAGTTTTAATAAATGATATTTTGTGTGAACATTTAGTTCACAAGGTTTGCACTTCCTACAATTGTGATGTGCATGTCTAACTTTGCACAGGGTGCAGGAAAAATTGTGGGTCTCTGAGTGTGTCAGATGAACTGGTCTTTTGTAAAAGAATAGGAAACCCTGACTTTACTGAAGTCAGCAGTGAAACTCTCACTGAAGTCAGGGAAGTCAGAATTTTCACCACCACGTCTTAAGTTTCTTGACTTCAATTCACGTGTAAATCCTAAGGTCAGCTTCTGGTTTTCATTGTAATCTTCTTATGCTGATCTGGTTATGGAGAGAGGCTGGAGGAACTCTTCCACTGTACTCCTGATGTGCAAAGCCTAAGCTCTCCTTTCGTAGAGCCCCTACTGGGGCGTCAGGAGGAGAGCTGCCATGGGAGGGTGAGGAGTGGTGCAAGAAAAACCCTTGGAAGTGGGTAAGAGCTGTGTGGCTGTTCGAGGTCACACTTTCTTGGTTGGCATCTCTTGAGGAATTTGCTGTAGCACTGTTCCCATTAAGGACTGCATTCTGCAAAGCTTCCTGTGCTTATGGGATTACACTGAATTGCAAATTGCAGTTGGATGCTGCATGCCCAGCAGCCATTAACTTTTCAAGACCAGTTACCTAGGCCAGTCTGCTGCATGTTGTTGATCACAGAACTTTTGTGTCAGATTTATATTCTGTGAAATTTAGTTTTTCTAAAAAGCCGCCAATAACCCTCCCCCCTCACACAAATCAAACACAAACAAACAAAAATCTCCTCCAAAACTCCCTGAAACATAAACTGTGATAACCTAGGCTGTGCTTCTCTGTGTAATGGAGACAGCTCTGTTGATCCTGGCTAATTGCCAAATAACTTTCCTAGTTGAAATAGATGGAAAAATTTCCATTGGTTTCATTGGGACCAGGTTTGAGCGCTGAAACACTAAACCCACAAATAGAAGTTAATAAAGGAGATTCTATCAGAAAGACAAGGGTCAACCCCGGTTAGGCAGTTAAGGACACAGGCTCAGACACTAGATGCAATAACTTCATGTCTGTCAAACTTCATCTGGTAGTCTGTCATTTTTACTAGCCTGTGAATAGGATGCAGTAGATGTCCAGAAGCATGGATTCCCTCTGCATAAATGTCTCAAAGGCAGACACGTAACTCTTACAGTGATGCCAGCTTATAAACCTTTTCTCATGTGGCAGAGGAAAAAGGTTTAAAAGAAAAAAAAACCCACTGTAACCACTTTTACTTCTGAAGCCTGGTGATGTACCTTTCCTTTTGCAAGTAGGGGTAATGCTATTTCAAACCAGTTCTTCAACTGAAAGGAGGTTTTTTCCCTCTTTGGTGACACTTTGCCTTTCTCTCCGCTTCCACCTCCTTTTCCCATAGGTGTTTACAGAATTACATTCCAGCCCATAGCTTAACCCTTTCTTGCCCCGTGTGCCGCCAAACCTCCATTCTGCCAGAGAAAGGGGTTTCCGCACTCCAGAACAACTTCTTTATCACCAACCTGATGGATGTCCTGCAACGAACGCCGGACAACAGCATTGAAGACTCCTCCATCTTGGAGACTGTCACCGCTGTTGCAGCAGGCAAACCGCTCTCCTGTCCCAATCATGATGGAAATGTAAGTGAGATGAACTCCTGTGATGTGTACAGGTACTGATATGTACTGGCTGGTCTGGTTTGTCATAAATATTTTGTTCTAAAAAGATAGGGGGGAATTGGAATCACACTAGCTCTTTGATTTATAATATGCCAACAAAAGACAAATGATTCTTACGAGTATCTCAGATGCTTTTAGTGGAGCATTTTAAAGTAATCAGGATATTACTTCATCTAACCAGGCATCTTGGATGATACTGTCTTTTAGAACATTTGGTAAAATTATTGTCCTGTAAGCGCTGAACCTTGTGCTTTTGCCACTTTGTGATGGGTTTCCATAACTCTTTTGCTTGTAGAATCCACTATTGTCATGTGCTTGTTTAGCCAGTACGTGGCAGGGACCTTACAAGCTTAACTGACCTGCACACAGAGGCAGTACCAAAAGCTGTGTGAGCATATTACCATGGAACCAGGTAAAAGGGCTCAGAATGATTTGGGTCAGCGCAGGCTAGAAACAGAGAGCTTCTTTTTATCTGCAGTGTTTTGTGCATCTCATGTATCAGTTCTTGGAGGATGTTTTCTTTTTTTCCTCCACCTACTTTTTCGCCCAGCATCCCTCCCATATACACCCTCAAATCAGATCACTGAATGCATCAGCAAGTGCTCCCAACTGGGTAAGTATTCCCAGATTATTACAAGAGCAGCTCTAACTCTGCTTACTTAAAAATTTTCAGTGTTAACTTGTGTGGCTTCATGGTAGGCATATGAGTTCCTGTCTTACAGCCAGGCTTATGCAAATATGCAAGTAGGCAACGTTGCAAAACTGAGTGATGATGTGTTGTGAACTGAATGCTGTGCTTCTGTGCAAGCCAAGAAATACGTGCTAGTATTTTAAGACAACTTTTGGGGGACTGTTTCATTTGATACTCAGTTTAGGTATAGCAGTTTTATAGGAATAATTTAGCTGATAATTAGTGATTACTCTCATAGAGGAACAGCTCAGTTCTTTTACCTTTACTGACCTGCTGGAATTAGATGCACTTGTAGAACTGATTTGCTGTACACTCTGATTAATAAATAACTGGTATAACTTTTGAATTGTGTGCTATACCTATGTGTGTGTAGTGGTTACTGGTTAATACATTCCTAGTTTTTACTTGCATTTTATTGTCTCTCCTTGAAATGAATCACAGTTCTTTTCTGACAGAGCAGTCGTGAAAGAGGTCATTTGATTGTGAAATGCAGAAAATGGTCAAAATGAAGATATTACTTGATTTGCATTTTACATTTTCAGCTGAGCATTCTTTGGGTGTGCTTAGAAAAAAACTGGTTTGCCTACAATTAAATATGACACCTTATACCACTCTGAGAACTCCTTTCTAGGGAAAGGTGTCTTTCTAAGTCCTCCAAACCCCATGTACTTGTCTTGCCTTGAAACACAGTATGCCCTTTAGGATGCTGAGTAGTGTGTGCTGGGAGTATCTTCTTGCTTCAGTAAGTATCTGGGCGGGTTGGGGACAGACTGAGGGTGACTCCAGTTTAAAGCTTTGTGGCGAGAGGAAATTAAGAGCTAAAGTGCACACATTATTCCTTGTCATGGGAGGAGCTGAGATAAGCTTTGGAGAGAACTGATTGAAGCTGGTCAGTGGGTCTGGCTGAAGGGCAGGGTGTGCAGGGCAAGGTGTTGGGCACCTTAGACCTGACTGAGGAAACACATTTCTGCTGGCTTCATGTGTATACAGCACAAGGGCACTGTGTGGCAAGTGCCTGGCTGCTATCACCTTTGCTGGGGGCTTTAGAGAGTGAAAGAGGATTGAGGTGGTAGCTGAAGCAGAATGCCTTCACAGAACCAGCAGTCATTCTGCTCTCTGTTAGTTTTTATGTATTGCTTGGGCTAGGGTCAGACCCATTGTATTTTTACTATCAAGGGTAAAAATTTACATCAAGTATATTTCATCTAAATATTACCAGATTTTCGTTGCATCAGCTTGGAAATAAGTTTCTATTTAAATAAGCTTTTTCAGTCTTTGCAGCCATGCTGGATTTAAGCCTCTCTGATTAAAATCAAATAGAAAATGATGTGCCAATACTTTCTCATTGGCATGCCTTTCTGCTTGTAACTTAGCCTTCCTCAGGCCATGTACCTTCCCTTCCAGTTGGCCTCTTATTCCCATCACTCATATTTTCCGTATGTGTGTATGTCCTATTCCTTCTGCTCACAACCTCTCATCCTCTGTTGTGGCATCTTTGTTGCGTGTATTCTTACAAAAAAATGAAACTTCGCTTGTAGGATCTTAACACAAGAGATGGTTTCCTGTGCTTGAACTATTAACAAATGCTTCCTCATATGTACCCAACACAAAGCACAAATATATGTTCTTGTTAAACTGAGGCAATAGAGCACATGCATTATGGAACTTTTGAACATAACAGAAGGTTCTTATCTTCTACCTACACATTAAAATAAGATTGGCTTTATCCTCAGCTTCTAAACACTGCAGCTCTTGTTGGAAGTAAGCATCCTAGTTTGCAGACATTGATCTACAATCATTTAGGGGCAGGTACAACAGCCAGGACAGGGAAGGCTGTGAAATTCTAGGTCCATTACTTCACAATATGTAATAAATGGTGTAGCCTCTTTGCAGTCATCCATCCTGAAAAGTCCATGCTTGGGCTTTATTTGAATTTGAGGTGAGAGCCAGCCCAGCATCTAGGATCCATGCTTTTACAGGTGCAGTGTATTTCCTGCCTATAGATTGTAACGAAAGAGCATACCCCATATTAAATTAAATGCTTGTAACAGGAGAGAGTGCCTTATCTCTGACTAGCTTTTTCTCAACAGATCACTGAATACCTTGGCAATTTGACAGGTATAAGATCTTGTCTAGAAAAACGTTTCCTGAGCTTGTTCAGGTGTTGCTTACTGCCTGTGTGCTTCTGTTAGAAAAATAAAGAAGTGCCTGTCCTTGGTACTCTGATGAAGTGACTTCATAACAGACCTTATAAAACCTCGCTTTTTCTCTTTACCTCTGTACTTCCCACCATGGCACTTAGTTGTGTATCTCATTGTGCTATACTCAGTGTGTCACTGAGGCTAAATAAAAAATACAGGATATCAGAGTTAGACTCTTATGAGTATTACAGCTAACAAACTGAGCTCTCTGCTGGCAAACTTTTGTTCTGCCTGTCACAAAATGTGATACCTGTGCTGGACAGAGAAGGAAGACAGGAACAGCCAGTAAGACCTGTCTGTCTGTAGTTGGAAAGGAATCTCACCTGATTAAGAAAAGCTACACAAAATCTTGGGAAATCAGCTTATCTGGGCACTTGAAGACTGGATCATGTTAATACTGGGTTTTCTTTTTCCTTCAGCAATGGCACAATCCCCAGATTTTGATGGGAAATGAAAGCTGCTTCACTCAAAAGATTGTAGTTTGACTGAGGCAAAGATGTCTGTTTCTATGCAGACACACACATTAGATCCTTGTGGGTTTCAAGCTGTTACCATTCTGGCTTATGTGATTGATTCTGTGGTGCTTTAATAAAAAGGAAGAAAGTTTATTAGGCTAAACTTTAATATGCCAATGAGAAGCTTTCTTCCTATATATATTGCTGCAAATATGTTTATTATGAATTGTTCAATAGGCAACATAAATATTAAATTACTCTAATTGTTGTATCCAAAGATAAAAATATTTGATACAGGCTTGTTAAAACATCTTGAACCTGTGCATTAAATTATGAAGAGGCAGAAAGATGAACTTTTGACACTCATTCAAAAGAAATGAAATTTTCTGCCCATATAAAAAGATTAAAAAAAAAAAGTCCTAATAAAACATATAAAATGTTGCTCCTTTTGGTTGTTTCTGGTTGCAAATTTTTGAAGCCTTTGAAAAGAATTTAAAGCCTAAACTCTTTTTAACTCATTTCCTCTAGGCACAGTAAGACTGTGTCACACCTTAGTGCCTACCAAAGTAACTGTCAGGCCTTGGAGGATCTACTAATGTGAAACTGCTAAATTCACAGTGACCGGAGTACTGTTGATAGGGATTGTCATTGTTTAGGAGGTCTGTTTTGGTTTTGTTTTGTTTTGTTTTCCTGGCTGATACATTTGATCTTAACACTGATTATTTGGGGCAGCTTTTAAATTTTCTCTGAAGTGGCTTACACAAATGGCCAACAAATGTCTTAAACCCTCATTGTGTGTGAATCCCACATCTTGTGAATGGAGATAAGAGAGAAGAATGGGAATGAGACAGAAAGGAGCTTATCAAAGGAAAATCCCTATTAATGCTGATAGCCACGTGCAAATCACAGTCTTACTTCACCCTCCTAATTCTCAAGATGTCTTGGAGTAGCCAGCTACTTTGGACAGTGCTGTTGCAGGTTCCTCTGCTCACCTGAAAATAGCTGTTTCTACACAACCATCTTGTTGTCAATCAACATTTCCAGCCCAGCCATCTTTGTGTGCAAGGTCTCTGTGCCAGAAGCATCAGCTGAGTTATTCAAGAGTCTGATGCTATGCTGTGAATGCAAGAGAGCTGCCAGTGTCTCGCTTTGAAGCATATACTATGAGCTTCCTTATGCACTTTTAATAAGCCTAAAATGCTTTGTGCTTGACGACTTCCTAGTGGTAGAAGAAAGTCTTATGCTGAATTTGCATCTATGTGCATTATTTTGGAAGCAGCACTTTTTCTTTCTCTTCATGAATATATTCAGAATTTAGGGTATTTATTACATGCGAAGATCTGTTTTTATCTCCAGAGAGCATCTTACTGGGTACATAACAGGTTGAAACAATCTCTTCCTCTTTCAAGTTTAGATCAGCACTCTTATTATAATCTCAGATGTGAGGTTTTGATGGTTTTAAGGGATTAGTAATGAGATACGGAGATTTTTCTCTGTAGCACATTGATTCATTTAGGGTGTTTTTCTCTAGCAAAAAACTATGCTGTTTGGTGAGCTCCATCAAGGTCATGTTCCTTGGGTGGCCTGGTTATAAAAAACATCCTAAGTCTACACTCTCTTTGGCAGACAGGATGGAGAGACTAAGAATTGAGTTAGTGAGGGGACTTGAATGCTCTGGTTTTTCAAGTTGTTTCAGAGAGCAGTTGAGAGAGACACCAAAACTTATTATTACACAGTATAAATATGATGTTAGGGCTTGCCTTGAAGTCCAGCATTCTATTTCCCAGGCTGCTGTTGTGACACTTTCTGATGCAGTGAAATGCATCTAAATCAGCATTTTGATATGAATATAGAACAGCCATCTTTTAGGCAGTAAATTAGTGGTGGCTAAGAAAGGAGAAACTTAGAGCTTGTATAATAGCATGAGTTCAAGACCCAGTAAGATGTCCTTTGAGTGATGTTACTGCTGCAGTGTTTGAATTTAGAGTTGTGCACTTTTCCAGGTGATGGAGTTTTACTGCCAGTCCTGTGAGACTGCCATGTGCCGGGAGTGTACAGAAGGAGAACATGCAGAGCATCCCACGGTACCCCTCAAGGATGTGGTGGAACAACACAAGGCTTCGCTCCAAGTCCAGTTGGATGCTGTCAACAAAAGGTATCGAGACTCCACTGATTATCTTCCATTTTCAGTTCTTCCACTGGCTTTCTGTGTTACCCTGGGTAGATGTGCAATGGACTTTTGCCTAGAAAACAGAGATAGTGAGGCTAGCATAAGGAAAAAAAAATCCTTTGAGTGCAATGCACTGAAGGGTTAGAGAAAAGTGCTAAAGATTCCAATCTATCCTTCACAAAACAGAGGCCAGTAGAAATTCAAGTGCCCTCCAAATAAGGGGCATAAAATGTTAAGAAGAAAAGTACTAGCCAGTCATGAATTTAATGATAAATAAATAATACTGGATGCTTAAAAGACTAATACGAACACTATGGTGGCAGAAAGGCTAAAAAAAAGGTGAAAGTGGGATAGGTCTAGTAATATCTTCCTGAGCAAATTTGCATAAAGGACAGAGGATACAAGGCCTCATTGTTAGAAATGCCTATAGTCTAATGAATTTCCACAAGGGAGGGCTCTGGCTTAGCCTTACTTTATGAGACCAAAATCACTGTGTGGTTATAAAAGGAATGAACTTACTTCTGGGAAATGACCGAGTTTAAAGCCAGCATGCTGATGAGATGGTTTCATCAAAGATATCAGAGCAAGGGCCAATGTTTAATGACTTTTGAAACAGCAATCTTTGTAATTTAATCCCTCCCTCAGGCTTCCAGAGATCGACTCAGCACTTCATTTTATATCTGAAATCATACACCAGTTAACCAACCAAAAGGCTAGCATTGTAGATGACATTCATTCCACTTTTGATGAACTCCAGAAGACTTTAAATGTGCGAAAGAGTGTGCTGCTTATGGAACTGGAAGTGAATTATGGCCTTAAACACAAAGTAAGAAGCATGTTTTGTTTCAATAAAAACCTATTAATTTAACCAAACAGATTTTACAAATGATGCAGGACACCAGTTTGACCAGTTGTGTCTCAGATCCAGGGGAGAGCTTTGTTTTCCTGAAATCAAGTGCTGCAGAGCCTTGCTTGTGGGTGCCCAGCCTTATAAATGAAATTGAGACCCTGTATGGGTAGGTAAACCCTCTGTGCATGGTGTGTGAGGATCTAAAATGGCCAATACGCTAAGCAGACATCTGCTTAAAGCCAGCATACTGATGTATAGATAACAACAAGGGAACACCAAACGAAAGTCTGAAATCCTTGGGCTGCAATCCTATGACTCCCCCCCACACACACCTTCATGAAGATACATTCCAAACAATTTCTCCTGAAGAACTGAGCAAAGCTTGCTGTTTTGCTTTAAGGCAGTGTTTTCCTTTCAAGTGCCTGCTAACATATATCATGTTAGATGTCACTCGTTGGAACACATAAAGTTTGGAAGGACATCTCACTTTCTCAGGGGAATGCACACAGCAATAGATTCCAGAGCTGTATTCACTCTCTTATTTCCTATCTGGATGGCTGAATATTGTGCTGTTCCCCCTGTATAGTAGACTAACCTTTGAAGGAAGAGGAGAGAAATCTGTGCTTCTGCAAAGAGGATCTTGTAGCCTGGTTGGGTAGGGTTCTTGTTGAGGATTAGTCTCTCTGAATCAGACAAATGAAATAATTTAGTCCTTGTCTTCCTGGGCATTGTTTGTCTGCTTTATATAAAGAAAGATCTTTTCCCTCAAAAACCTTGAAAAGAAAGTATCACCAACAGCTGGAGTTTCAAGAGTGCCTGATAGTATTAGCATCTTTGGCCATTCTCTGCAATTACTGAGCAGCTTGAGCATCTCCAGATGTCTGAAGCTGAGGAATGCTGTATTCCTGGATCTGGAACAGGCTAGCTCATTAGGAAGGTATTGATCTGCTGAGCCTGTGAATATGGAGGAATTCTAACATGTGCACAAGATGTGCACTTTCAGGAATACACGGAGCCCAAAACCCTCAGGGCACAGAATTCAGACATCTTCAGAACTAAACAGGAGTTGAGGAACTTTTAGCATCAAAAATTTGGACGTAGATCCCAGGTTCATCTAAATATATTCAAGATGCCACAAAACCTTATTTTTTTTATCAAGTAAATATACTCAGGGTATGTACAAAGTTCACACAAGATGCAATATGATATTAATTTACCTTACTGGTTTTTAAAGGGATTTAAAATAGTTCAAAACCTATTTTGGGCATCAGAGAACCAAATTTTTACAAAGCTGTAAAGCAGTAAAAGAGGCATCTCCACTGTTTGTATGAAAAAGAGCTATTGGAGTTGGATTTTACTTTTGAATAAATAGTGGTGCTGCAAAATAATGCAAACCCAAATACTTTGTTATTCTGATCACGTACTTTGTAAAAACATAAAAATGAAAGGACTGCCCTTTACTAGAAGAAAGTTGGCGATTCAATTTGAGTTGTGCAATGGACTGAAAGAGGCCTTGTGTAAAATACTCTAAAATACATTTTAAATATTATCTATGGTAAGATTTAATATTTTCCATCTTTGTAATGAAAAAAAAACTATTTTGAGAAAATAATGGGTTTAAAATGTAGCTGCAAATTGTCTTCCTCCTCAGTTTGTGTTTTTTTCTGCCAAGGGTATGGGGTTTTGTCATCCTAGGACTTTATTAGCTATGCTGTCTGCTTAACTATTTGTGTCCTTGAATAAACACAAAGCAGATTAGAAATGCCCTGTGTTGAATCCTGAGACTTGCCTATTAAAACCAGATAACTTGAAATTTCAGTGTAGTCTTGAAATTTGTTCGTTCTGGTTTGCTTGACAAAGATTTTGTGTTATCACTTTCTTGTCAGCCTGGATTTTTTCTCCAGTGGATGAAAAGCAGACAGCTTTGTAAAAATCAGAAGAAAAATGCCCTTAGAACATGGTGTCATTACACGGTGTGTCCCCGCAAGAGAAGCCATAGCAATAAATACACCCAGCTTCCAAGTTTGCTTTAAAATCTATTGCAAAGTTTCAAAAATATTTACTTTATGGTGATGGTCAACAAAATAACTTCCAGGAATGTCTGTGCCCTACTTGTCTGTGGGAAAGATATAGCACATGTGTGACTGGGTACTTTGGTTTGGGGATTTCATCAGAGAGTGTTGAGGGCAGCTGGAACATTTGGGTTTTCCTGGCTCTCATGAATGTCTCTGCTAGGTTGTTACAATTCAGGGATCCTTTTTCCAATTCACTGCAAAACTGGCTTTAAAGAAAAAGTTACCCTTGTTCCCAGCCCACACCTAACAGTTTTGAGGTCAGTATTGTTTAGAGGATTTTACACTAAGGCATAGAACTGAGCCTATAATAAAAGCTCTTTCTTAGTCTTAAACACAGAGTTGCTACTTGCTGCCCACCAAAATTTCAGACTACTCAACCCAACTTTTCCTAATATCCACAATCAATCCTTTACATTTTGCTTTCCTGCCTGCTGAAACTAGGGAATCATTTTACCCACTTCTGCTGGAGAGACTTCCTGCTTCACTTGTCTATATCAGGAATCACACTTTTCCTCAAGATGGACGTACAGTGCTTTCTTGTCTGCCTCCATAGAGGAGCAACCCAAGGTTTCCCTGGGCTCTGAAGAAATTTTCAAGAAGTTTCTTGCCACTTCCCCTAGTAATGGACCTGTGACTTCAAAGTATCTCTACCCCTGTGCATGCAGCTCAATTCCCAGTAATTATCTCACTAACTATGAATACTGAGAGGTAGATGGAGCAGGTGGGGCAACTTGGTGTGACAATGGATCTGTGAAGCCTTGAAAACCCAAAACAGGG
>JAVHNF010065523.1:24922-45207 GCA_034783455.1 Micropsitta finschii
TCATAATAATGTTAAATTAATTCTGACAAACACCTGCCTCAATAATATTAAAGAACTACCAGCCATTTTCAGCAGTTTTCTTTTTCTCTCCACCACCACACCTCTGTCCTCTTTGTAGTCCAGGGCAGACACATTTCATACAAATCAAGCAGATCTAGAAAATACAGAGGAAATTCAACTTGTTTGTTATCTATTATCATTCTGTCTTCTTGACCTGCAGCTATCTTTCTCTACACTATATCTAGTATATATATCAGAGTTAACTTCCCTTCGTTATGATGTTTGACATTGAATAAAGAAAAAAAGAGGTGCAATAATCTGGAAATACACCTTTCTGTAAATATAATTTTACATGGTAAATTCATCACTCTGTGTTTTCAACTATAAAACTAGGACAAGATGCCCTAGATTTATATGTTTATATATAATTTCTAAGCAAATACGAATATAAACACATAGATGTCATTTTCAAATGGCTTTTAGTTTACTTCATTGATTTTTGTGTCTGATACCATGATCAAATTTCTTCTTTAGTAGCGTGCTTGACACCCATGATTTCTTGGCTTCTGTAACCTGTGTGAAAATCAAGCTGTGTTTTTTCATTTGCTTGCTATGTATCTTTTTTACCATTAACAATTTGTCATCACTCTTCAATCTGCCCATGTGGTCGCAATGAACAAGGCAGCAGTGTGTGGCTTGTTCTTCAGTATGTGGGAAACAGCAAGCCACATGCAGTAAGAATTCATTTCCAGGCCTTTTCAAAGAGGCAGTCAAATATTCATCAGACTTTGTAATTTGCAGCCACTTCAGAGGAAGTTCCGTCTCTAATTACCTGGCCTGGGGACACAACCAGTGGACTGAATTTTGTCTGGCTAAAGCATCTTTCAGAAAATGGCCAATACTTACCCTGGAGTCAAATAATTAAATTCTGAGATTCTCTTTTTGCTCCTATTCCTATGTTTTCTACTGACTCAGTCTGACTGTGGCCAAGTAGCTCAGTGCCTCAGTTTCCTCATTTCTAATATGGGAATAATACCACTTCCTTCCAGCTAAGGGACATTTTGAAGCTTGATTCACTAATGTTTGCTAAGTACTTTGAGATCACTGAATAAACAGTGCAATGTAAGTCCAGAGAACTTCTTTATTTCAAAATCAGGGCCCAGGTGAAGCCTCTTCTTAAATTATGCATATCACTTTCAAATATGGACTGGTAAATGTTCTTCATGTTCCTAACTCTCTTTCTGACTGTAGTGTTCATTAGCAACTTGCTAAAATCTATGCTCCAAGACACAGATGATGTTATTATTTAAAATGAATGTTTTCTGTTACAGATATTTTCCAATGATGGTCAGTTCAAGAGCCGTTTTGGCATACGAGGAAGGTCTCCCGGCCAGTTGCAGCGGCCAACAGGAGTGGCTGTGCACCCCAGTGGTGACATCATTATTGCAGATTATGATAACAAATGGGTTAGCATATTCTCATCAGATGGAAAATTTAAGGTATGAGTTACCATGGGAACTCTCCAGAGCTTTCTCTACGGAGCTTTCTCTATCTTACAAAGGAATGCAAAGTAATGGGGATTTTGTCCAGAAACTACATATTTTGGTTGTAACTTAGTCCAAATTCCACTGCTGTGATGACACAGCCATGTTGTGTAATTAATAGGAGGAGGTCACAGCTGTGATGCTTATGTTTTACCAAATAGAGACTATAGGTTCCATTTTACAGTTCTACATACTATGTGCTTAGATGCCTTTCCGTAACTTGTAGTCAGGGATAGCTAAAGTAATCAAGTTTAGTATTCTCATTATACAGGAAGGTGTGTGCATATATGCACACACACAGACAGACATATAAACTTATGAGAAGGACATAAGGTTCTCCAGCAACAATCAAAAACAAGGTAGCAGACTGATGATGACTTCCTCTATTTGCTCCACATGTACCAGCAAATTAAGTGTATAATTCATGTATGATTCTGTTGGTAATAAATGCAAGGAAGGGCAACCCAGGATGTTGTTCCAGTGCTACAGCATAGACAGGAGTGTTTTAGGTGGAGTGATGTGCACCGGAAAAACTGAAAGGCAGTAATAATGACTTAGGTTTCAGAAATCAGAAGTTCCAAGAAAAGCACTCCTCATTTCCATAGCAACTCTGATCCCTTTAATAGGAGTAAAATAAGAAGGCAGCTACTACACTACACTGATGCTTGACAACCTGCAATATTTATTTTGTTTGTGTTCAGGTGCAATTCCAGAGAGAATTAGAGGTTGTCTCCCTTTGGTGTGTTCTCTGAATGCGTGTTACCGAGTCTGGCGATGCATACCAGAAATAGTCACCTACAGGAGAAGTAAGCAGTATACACCATTCAGTGAGATAAACGACCTGCAGGGAAATTGCTACCATAGTTACTTAGTTCTACAGTCTTGCATTGGAGAGAAATTGCCTGTTTGGCAAATTTTCTGGAAGCCTAATGAACAAAAAGCTCAGGCCCAGAGCTGCTCACATGTGTACTAAGAAACAGCCTTCCTTTGAGTAGGTTTTGCAAAGTAACAAATACCATAGCAAATAGGCAATTGTGCTTGCATAGTCCTCAGTGACCTCCATCTGGGAAACAGACGTGTATGCTTTTAAAAGTATCCAGATCCTGTGTAGACCTGAAGCTAAAATAAAGCAATACTAATATACAATGCAAGTGTCAAAAAAATACACATCACTTGCATTTGAAGAGAATATGTGATTTTCCTTGTCAGGTAGTTTTGAAAATGTACAGCTACACAGGAAAACGTTGGTTTTGGCTGAAGTGCTTGAATGAAACGAAAGCAGCAAAACAAAACCAAAGAAAGATGTGATTTAGTTAAGAATCTAAATACCCCGAGTAAGCTTAAGTGTGTTTTAAATAATTATTAACATCTTTGTTGTGAACTGGCTTGATCTGGACACAGAGCATGGAGAGCTTGTTTTCCTTCCTTCTCAAGACATATTGTAAATCCAGCGTTTCGGATGGTTCCAGCTCTGGAGAAAAAAGCCATGGCTCTGGAGAAGCCAGGATTTATGTGCTATACACCATCAGCAGGGAGACAGGTATTAAAAAAATGAATTATTAAGGTAGCTCCTCTGACCTGGAGCCTAGCTTTGGTTTTAGTCAATGCTTTTGTTGGATTGCAAGAGCTGCATAAAGTCGGCAATGTTTGTGTGGTTAATGCAAGTTAATGCATTGGACTTTATAGTTCCTGAGACTAGACGGAAATGAGAGATGAAACATGAGTGATATAAAGTACTATTATTAGATTGAATGCAGCAGGCTATACTTAGGGGAGAACAAATATACAAATGTTTTGTAGAAGCATTTTACATATGGAGGGCAAGCATAATCATACGGTTGAAACACAGGACGTAGATATAACAGATCTAGCATGTGGGAATCTGGCCAAAGCCTTGTAATATCTTGTGTGTTGGCAATGGTAATTCTTACAGTGGCTCTGTCAGATTAAATTGTGCAACACTTACTAAGATACAGAGAGAGAGAGATAAATGTATAATGGTGTTTCCCTTCAAAGGACTGTGCCTGCAAGCCATTGTATATGACCTCTGATGCAGGCAGTCTGCTAGCTGTTAACTTGGCATTATCGGGGGCTATTCTGAACCTAGCTATTTTTGGGGTTTTTTTTGTGCCCCTCTTTCTACATTACTTACACCTACTCTGCCTTAGCAGCATTTTAATAGCCATGTGAGCCAGAAGGCAAATTTCCTCTGGAGACAGGCCCAGGCATATCCCTGATACAGCACAGGGCTGGCTTACCCCAGCAGCCTCTGCTGCCAGGCAGAAACGTGTCACCTTCCTCAGTTGCTGGTAGCAACAGAAACAGAGCTCAATTTTCTGAGGCTGTAAAACTTGCACAGTGCAGAGGTGGGCAAACCCTAATCTGAGGTTACACCAAAATATGAGCCTCTTAATGAGGCTGTGTTATCCTGTGAATTATGAAGCTTCAGATGGGGTCTTAGCATTTGAGGCTTCTGTTACTGCTTATGCCACAGGTCTCGCAGGTGACTAGTGATCTTCCATTTCACTTCCCAGTGCTCTATTTTCATTATCTATAAATGGCAGGTAACAGTGTTGGGGCTTCTTCTGTAAATTACTCTGAAATTGCTTAAGAAAACTGTTATAGAAGACATATTGCTAGGCCAAGGAAAGAACACATGGTGAAGCAGCTCTGTGTCGGTGGTGGTATTCAAACCTAGTGAAGGAACTGGAGAACAGAGCCAAGAAAATGATTCTTGGACTTCTGAGAATTACTTTCTTTCTAGTCTTGAAGGGTTGTATCTAAGATAGCTTATTATTAGCGAAACAGGGCTGCAAGTCAAGATCAGGTTTAGATGACTGGGAAAACAGGAAACAAGGAAGTTGGGTGTAGCTGGTTGTCATGTTCAGATAGGAAAATGGAGTATGGTTGTTACAGTTGACTTAAGACAGTTGTATAAATGATAAATCCATTTATTGTGTGACACTGCAATGTGTGACAAAGCTGTATCTCTGCATTAGGGAAGTTCTCAAATAGGAAAAGATGGTATGTTGAAAGTCTGTAAATTAATTCCCAACAATCATGAGCCTTCCAGGCAGCAACAAGACTGGTGGAGTTAAAGCCCTAACACACCTATTTCTACAGTGAAAAGGTCTTTATAAATCTTTATAGAGGCTAGCTGACTTCTTTACCTCTATCAATATCCCACAGTAGAATGTTTTCCACCTCAATAGGGTGGCTTTATAAACATATATTTGAAAACCAGTCTAAATTCATACAATCCTATAAAATAAGGGACATAATGTCCTTGACTGAATTCAGTTAAACACATTATTTGTATTAAGGGTTCTGATGATTCATTATACTTTTCTCATTTCTAATGGCAGAAAAGTCTGAAAATACTTCCATTCATACACTTAACAGTAATGACTGGGTTTCATAATGTTCTGTTCTGAATAGTCAAACCTATAATTCTAAGAAACCTTCTGAAATAAAAATATACAAAGCGTATGTTCAGCCAGGCCCAGTAATGTGTCATCAGCATATTTTGATCTAAACTGGAAACAGAGATTTTTGGTAAAAAGCACTGCAAAGTCTAGCTGGGCTTAATTTATTGCTGCCTGCAAATTATATAAGAAATTCTGGGCCAAGAATGGTGATTTTTATTACTCTTCTCAGCACTGAGTGCCCATTAACATAGTACATGATTTATTCATGACTTTTTTCCGTATGTATTGACACTTTACTCATGAGACTGAGTCATAGGAATCCTGGAAGTTAGGAGGTGGTGCCATGCACAAGCAGACAAACACAGCGGTATCCCAGAGGAAAAAGAAGAATATGATTTAATCACACCAAAGGAAATAAATCTACTGATTTGCATTAGTTTATGGTTTTGCTGCTTTGTTGTTATGCAAACCTGAATACATTTTGTAGGCTTGCTCATATCTTTCTCCTGGTGAACACAAAGTCATTTTTATTAGTTTTCCCTGGGGATACTTTAGCATGATTTAACTAGGTGGGTTTTTCCTAAATATTTAGCAATTTATAACAGCATACATACCTGAACATAACACAGATATGTGATCATTGCATATTGGCTAAACATAGTCTTGAAGCTGCAAGATTTACTCCTTGGAGTTTTCTTCACTTGACACTGAAAGATGTTTTGTAGTAATGCTGGTGAATTTGTAAAAGACAGCATCAGGGAACTTAGATGGCTTTAGTTTGGGATCCCACCTGTTTTTACCTTCAACCACACCCATGAGAATGTACTGTGGAATAGGAGCATGGGATTTACTAAGGTTAGTTGAGCTCTTTCAGATGTCAACATGGATGTTTGCTTTGAAAACATTAGATAATTGAGGGAAATGAGTCAGGTTATGCATCTTTGTGCCCTGTGATCTGTCTCACCTTGATAGTTAGTCACAGACTAACAGAGTTTCAGCTGCTCCTCATCACTTGCAAGAGAAAGGGAATAGGGGTAGAAAAGTCAGAGGCATGGCCTGTTCTAGGTGGTGATCTGTTCCACTCTGCAAAGGCAGTGAGGTCAAAGATGGTCTTGTTTCATAAAGAAGGTATCTTAGTGTCTACTTCATTTAAATTTTGCTGGAAACAGGAAATTATGTTCTCCACCAAAGAGATCACAGAGTCATAGAATACCAGATGGGAAAAGACCTCAAGGATCATCTGGTTCAACTTTTAGGTGAAGCATGACCTCGACTAAATGTCCCAGCACCCTGTCCAGCTGAATCTTAAAAGTGTCCATTGTTGGGGTTCCACCACTTCCCTGAGGAGATTATTCCAATGGTTTATTGTTCTCATTGTGAAAAATTTTCCTCTTGTGTCCAGACGGAATCTCCCCAGCAGTAGCTTGTACCCATTAGCCCTTGTATTTTCCATGTGACGACTTATAAAAAGGGAGTCTCTGTCTTCTTTCTAGCCACCCTTTAAATACTGGGACATGGTAATAAGCCATTCTTTTTCTGATCCTTCTTTTCTCTACGCTGAACAAATCCAGTTCTTTCAGCCTTTCCTCATACAGCAGGCTTCCCAGTGCTCAGTTCATCTTTGTGGCCCTTCTCTGGACCATCTCCAGCCTGTCCACATCTTTTTTTGCTTAGCGAGGACTAAAACTGAACATAGTATTCCAGCACTGAGTGGGATGATGGCTTCTTTATCTCTGCTGGTGGTGCCCCTGTTGATGTAACCCTGCATCCTGTTGGCTTTCTTTACCACAGCAGCACACTTTTCACTCACATTGAGCTTCTCGTTCACCAGGACCTTCAGGTCCCTTTCTAGAGAGCTGCCCTGCAGCTGGGCAGACCCCAGCCTGTGCTGCACTCCTGGGTTGTGTTTTTCCAGGTGCAAGACCTTACACTTGTCCTTGTTGAACTTTGTCAGGTTCTTGTTAGCCCACTATTCCAGCCTACCGTGGCTTCCTGCAGGGTGGCTCTCCCTTCCGAGTTGCCCACTTCCCCAGTCAGTTTTGTATTACTGGCAAACTTCATCATTTGATCCCATCACCAAGATCACTTATGAAGACATTGAACAGTGTAGGGCCCAGTATCAATCCCTGGGGATAGGTCACCAGCTGGAAAAGGAGTGATTCAGCACCACCCTCTGGTCAGCCAATTTCCCACCCACCACACAGACCATTTGTCAAGACTAACATGTCGGTTTCTCCAGGAGGAAGCTGTGGGAAACTACTGAAAGCCTTAGAGAAATCCAGGTAGACAATTTCTACTGCCTGCCCCACATCAACTGAGACTGTGTTTCTTATGAGTTGTGTATTTGGACTCAGTTGCTGAGGTGGCAGATTTTCCACTCTAGAAAGGACATACAGAAAG
Organism: Micropsitta finschii; assembly: GCA_034783455.1. NCBI lineage: Eukaryota > Metazoa > Chordata > Aves > Psittaciformes > Psittacidae > Micropsitta > Micropsitta finschii. Next base: position 32,295 of record JAVHNF010065523.1, read on the forward strand.
CAGTCTTTATTTTCGATGAAGCAAAAAAATATGAAGTATACAATAAGAGCTGATAAAACCAATCGCTTCCTTCTGGGAAACTTTTGATGACAAAAAAATGTCTCTCCATCCCACTGTGGGCATGTAATGCAATCTTTGAATGGTACTAACTTATTTCTATCATGCCAAAATATTTTCCTGTTTTGTGTTTTCCCTTTTAGGCCAAAATTGGGTCTGGAAAGCTCATGGGCCCTAAAGGTGTTTCTGTGGATCGTAATGGACACATCATTGTAGTGGACAATAAAGCATGCTGTGTCTTCATCTTCCAGCCAAACGGGAAAATAGTGACCAGGTTCGGCAGTCGAGGAAACGGTGACAAGCAGTTTGCAGGTACACTTGATGGTAATATGTAAATCCCCTTTTCTTGCCTCTTCTGCTCACATTTGCATGATGTTTGAGCATGTTGAAGGCACTATATCCTACTTGTTTTTCCTGGGGGAGTAAGGTTCTACTAAACATACAGCTCCTGTTCACCTCACCTTTTAATTGGTAGGGAAGACAGCAACATCTGTTCTGCAAATGGAACAGTTACCAGATTGTTCTATTTACCTCCCCATGCCTGGAAGCATTTCAGATCAGTGACCCAAGAAAGACTGATCTTAACTAGTATTTTATAAATGCTTTGTAATGCCCACACACAGCTGCTCATAATAAACTACACAGTGCTTTGTGTTTCCAGTGACCAGATACACATTACCCAGTGCCCTAAGTGGTATCTTCCCATCAGAAAATGAGTGTAATGAAATAGTGTTCTGACTGAGATCAGGAAGACACAGTTATGCAAATGAAAAATGCTAGGAAAAGGCATACTTAGCTTTTTAAAATACGAAATGAAATTACTCCTACCTTGAAACTGATATTCTCAACTTGGCTATTATTGCTCAGAAGCCAAATATAATATTCTGGCAGGCTGAATAGCCTTTTTAATTAAGGAAACATTTTGATTTAGTGTTGTTATTGTTTATATTTGTTTCTTCCTTTGCATTGCAGGTCCTCATTTTGCAGCTGTAAATAGCAACAATGAAATCATCATTACAGATTTTCATAACCATTCTGTCAAGGTACTGTCAATTAATGGCAACTCAGAAAGCTTTTTACTTTATGCTGGTACTTTCATGGGGAAAATAAATTATTGCTAAAAACAAAGATATCACACTGTATGTATGATGTCTGATATAAGGACTGCACATTCAGAGACCTTTGCATGCAGTGCGTTGCCCAATAGAGATATAATCTGTTGCCTTTGGTGCCACTATAATGTTCTCTAATTCAATTGCATAAACACAAGTGGTACCTGAGACAAATAATATCAATTTAGTTATTCTTATTAGCTCTATGCTAAACCTGTTACTTATCCTATATTCTTTCCTATTTTAAGTAAGTCTGGTAACTGCTTTTGAATTTCCCAGGAAAAGCTTCTCACATTTCTAGTTGAATAAAAGTATAACAAAGTACCTGGCAATCTTTAATTCCATACCTGTTAAGCAGTCACGGTAAGATAGGGTGGTATATTTGTCCCAATAAGAAACCAGTGCAAGGATAGGTCACATGGTGGAAAAAGTATATGAAGAGCTACAGGCCATTTCAGAAACTGCTCACCTTTGCATATGTGTTTTCAGGCCATGACATTCACTTTCAGTCACTTTCCATGCTCTTTTTCCCCTCCCTCAACACACAGCAGCAGCAGGAGGACATGGGCAACAGAACGCTGTCCTGTCCCAGTTCTCAGGTCAGGCGCACCAGTCCCATACACCAGTGAGATCCCAGGGATTTCACTTAATGGGTGCCTGTTCTGATTGAACACAACGATTGAGGATTCTGATTTAAACCTCAGTCCAGTTCTTCACCTGAAAGAGGTGTCACTGTCAGACCATAGACACCCTCATATCCTGAGTGGTGCTGAATCATCCAGCTTTTGAATAGCAGCTTTGGTTTTGTATCCTTTTGGAATTAGAGAAGAATTAGAGAAGAAATAGTAGCTCATGGTTTGGATTACAACAAAGAAACTAAGCCTGCTGCAGGAGCCCTAAACCAGATTGTTCCTGTGGTTTAGCAGCAGGAGGCCTATGGCTCCCATGAATTAGCCTTCCACCAGCAGGGCTTACCATGGTAACAAGAATGCTGGAGAGAGTTAACAAGGACAACCTAAAATGAAAAAGAAAAAAACCAAATGAAGAGATGTAAGAAGTGTGACATCTTAGCAAATTTCTAATTGTTGCGTTCTTAATGAGAACAGAGCGTTCCCATCTGTCTCCAATGTGAGTCAATGGGATAAAAATGTTAGTTGTTACAGTTTGGTACTAACAAACAGGAAAAGATAATTATTTTGCAGTGTCCTCTAAATCAGTACAGATAATTGTTGACATTCCGGAGAGTCATTTATAGTCTGGGCGATGCTGTTATCTTTTGTTAGATGGTGAAGAGGAGAAAGTATATTTTGGGTTAAATAATAAATAAGATTATAAATAAATCACTTTCAATCTTATGGGTCCCAAAGGTTTTCCTACCACCTGTGTCTTGAATTAAATATTGTCACCCAGCAACATTACCCTCCCTTCCCCATCAACCTTCAAGCACATCCCTTCCTTCAGGCATATTCTACGGAAAAACCTACTCAGTGTAGGCTCCTCTCTCATTCTGTCACTCACCATCCCCACTTACACCCAAGCAGACAGTAATACACCATTGTGTGACTTTTTTAATTAGTTGACTTTTTTTCTACTTCCTTTAATCATCTGAGGCATCAACCTGGTACTTCATTCATTTCTTCCACCATATGCCTTTTTTCTGTTCACTGCGGGTGTTCAAGAACAGGATGATTTCCTCACATCTTGCACCTCATTAGCACTTCAGTGTGCACTTGGCACTTGTTGAGTCTTTGTATTTTCTTGTGCAAGCCACAGCTGGGATCCAAGAACGTTGTTGGACCTTTGGCGCAGCTGGGCCTGAGTCCAAGATGGAACAAAATAAATAGAGATGGCATGGTACTATGTAAATGACACATCCTGTATCTTACTTGGTCCCACTGGTGCATCCAGGTCACTGGCAGAATAGTCATCGACTGGTTCCATCTTTCTGCTGTCTAAACCTGTTACCATCACAGAGAATTCAGTTACTAAACTGTCTGTACAGAGAGCAGCATGCCATGATTCTCAATATGTGTTAGATTAGTGAAGTCAGAGTGCATCTGTTCAGTTGTGTGTCTGTAGGACTGACTCCCAGTGCCATATCTGTACTCAGCTCCTCTTAATTCAAGATGCACAAGCTGAAGAAGGGCTCCTGGGGCTCTCCCCTCTATGTCCGAGCTGAATCAGATCTTAAATGAAATGGGAAATATTGTCTGGTGTAATGGAGATGGACAGAGAGATGGGCACTTTATGTGTGTGTGTGTAGAGGGCTGTGTTCCTGAGAATTCTTCAATTCCTAGGTTTGTATTTGATATGTCATACATAGGTTTTTGTTTTAACCCATACAGGTATTTAACCAGGAGGGAGAATTCATACTGAAGTTCGGGTCAAACGGAGAAGGAAACGGACAATTTAATGCACCGACTGGAGTAGCTGTAGATTCCAATGGAAATATTATTGTAGCAGATTGGGGAAACAGCCGAATACAGGTAGAAATTTCTATATTTCAACAGTGCTTGATTAAGAAAACTAATATATTGATAACTCTGGCTACTGAAGTCTTCAGACTTCCCAAGAAGCAAGATGATAGCATTTGAAGTGATGTGTTTTTTTTAACACAGCTTTTTATATGCCTCATTGCTGGTCTGTCCACACTTAGAACTGGGGGTGTCAGATGACCTTCCAGTGTGACTGCTAGTAACTCTGATGGTTACTCTGACCAAGGCTTTTGAATCCAAGTAGTTCCCCAAAAGCTATCTGATGATTTAGAAGACTTGCAAGCATTGCTGAGATGACAGTAATTTATAATCACCATAACAGAAAATTGGAGACATGGTGGAAAACATGAAAAAAGCAAAAGATCTGGATAGACCCTGGGGCAAATGATTTTTATAATCTTTATTAAATGTGGAGAAAATATTCTGGTTTTGATTTATAAGACTTATGCTCGTTTTATCTTTCAAGTGCTAATCACAAAGCCTGCCTACTTGCCAAAGGATATCTAATAAATAGCTAATTGTATGTATCATTTTCACTGAATATAAAAATAAGTGAGCTGCTTATGAGTTGTTCTCAGAAAGCACTGTCAACAGTACAAACAAATTCCTGGTTTTCTCTGTGTGGGAAGCTGAGTTGTGCTAGCCACAGTAGTAATATTTGTTAGGAAAGCAAGGTGTTGGTTGAGTACCTGATTGAGTTTGGTTTATTGTAGTTGACTAGTTTTAGAGCACGGAAAAGCTGAGATGCTATTATTTCATTGCATGTTTAATTTTGCCAAAGATTCTGGAAGCTTTAATTAGTTCTTTTTAATAAAAAAATACTTGAATATGAGAATATAAACTTGTATATTATAAGAATAACAAATCAAATTGTACCCTTTTTTATTCTATTGTATGTCAACCATTTCAGAAATGAGAAGTGTAATGGTATAATTGACAGCAGATTTGTGTCCACTATTGTTCTTTTTTATTCATAACATTTATTCTGTGCTTTCTCACCCTCAAAGGTTTTTGATGGAAGTGGATCATTTTTATCCTACATTAACACCTCTGCTGACCCACTTTATGGCCCTCAAGGTCTTGCCCTTACTTCAGATGGCCATGTTGTGGTTGCAGACTCTGGAAATCACTGCTTCAAGGTCTATCGATACTTGCAGTAGCAACGGGCTCTGGAGCTGGATATTCGTCCACCCTTAAGAAAAGACTGATCCTGGAGATCCAATGCAGGATGTCTCCTACTTTGAGTTCCTTTTTAATAATGAGGGAGTCTCTTATGGACTTCTTGTGTTAATTTCCAAACTTACCTTGTTTACATAGGTCTTGCACCTCTTATGTTAATCACTGAACCTTTTGTTGCAAGGGTTAATACAGAAAATATTCTTTAACTGGATTCATAAAGACAATGTGATATTAAACACAAACTGCAACTTATGGAACTGGAATTAACTATTAGGTGAAAATGAGGAAAATTTGGAAAAAGTCCTCAAAGCTTTTTGAAGACTGCGAAGGGTAGCTCCTGCTCAGAGCTTCCAAATTTGAAGAAGTATCATTGTTATGCATTATTTAACCCAGAGGTAATCCTGGGAATCTTCTAGATCTCATTATCATGGTAGATATTACACTTTTAACATTCTTCCGTCTTACTATCTGTAACAAGTAGGTCCTTTTAGTATAAGGTTAAGTCTCACAAAATCCTTCTAGCTCTAGCTGTCAGACCTAACACAGCTCAACGTTTAGCACTACGAGAATCAATGCAAATTCCCTACTCATGTGGGATTAATGAAGGATTGTTTCATGTGCTTGTTTTCACTCTTCCTCTTGCTCAATGTGCTGGAAGGTCTTTGGAGAGACCTGACATTTCTAAAGCTCTGGAAAAACTTAACTGTAGTGATACATTAGTGAGAACTGAATTTCTGTGTAACAACAGACCTTTTGACACCAAACTAGTTTATTAGGATCAGGGTTATTACAATGTCAACTCAATTAACCTCATGTGTGCCACTCTTTTGTATGTGTTCATTGCCATGTTTCCTTAAGGCAATTCATTGTATTAACCAATAAAATAAAATGCAGCATCACACAGGACAGAAAGCCAGAGAGGTACCCCTATGGAGGACCTACATTATACAACCAAAGGAACTGTGGTAAACAGAGGTTGTATAGGAAGGCCAAGGGTTACCAAAGCTATTTGTTTTTACATGAGAAAAAATACATTGCAAATAAGAATGAATTTGAACCAATTCCTGAAGTCCTTCATCAAAGGGAATTTTGTTAGAGGAGAAAATAAGGACTCTGAGATTTGTTCTGATTTGTTTGTATGTATGTATGTATGTATGACTGATGGGCATAATAATAATAATAAAGTAGGTTATTTCAGCAAACTGGAACATAGGGATGCCATTTGTAAATGGCAGTACTATGAAAACAATGTCCCTCCTCCCTTCTGCCTGATCTCTCTACCATGTCCTTTGTTGAAGTATTAATTTAACTGGAAATGCTTACAATCATGGTTCTGTTTTTTAATGTGTTGTGGGGTTTTTTTTAAGTGTAAACTTGTCCTTTTTAAAGTAGTATTGGCTTTATTCTTATTTCTAAATCCAATGGTCAAAGAACGAATTGCTACCATAGCCTAATAGAGTGGTGCTCACTCTTAAACCTCATTTGAGGAGCTGGTGAGCTTGCTGCCAATGCCTACAATAGCCTGGGAAGTACTGTCTTTTCTCATTTTTAGGGCCTTGAAACAAAAGGGCATTGGGTCAGGAACAAGGGATTATTTTAAGCATGTTTGCAAAATAGAAAGAAATCTTTATTAAATTACTTGTTATAAGTATCTGTCTTATTTCTAAAAGGTTAAGGTTGTTGTTTCAATGAATTTGAGAAAAAATAATGGTTTTTATGTAAAGATGCATTTGATTTATAAAAATGCAGACCCCAATGTTCTTAAATGTGGAGTTTGTCTGGTTTTAATTATTATTTCTTAAAGATATTTCCTCTTCTTTCCCTTGTTTATTTTTTGCACAGAGTCAATTTACAAATTTGCATGCAAAGATAACTTTCCTTATTGGAATAAATATTTCGTGTATAGGGTTTAAGGTTTGGACTACATAATGCAGCTAAGAAACTGGTGGTTACATTTTTGAAATGTTAAAACTCAAGTTTGTTATTACCAAGAGAACAAAATATCCTCTGCTTGAACTGAGTTTGTCCTAAAATTCTGAAGACTGTATCTCAGTCATTACACAATAAACTGTCCTATCAAAATTTAACAAAGTTGTAGACCAAATTTTCTGATGATCAAGTAATTTCCTTCTAAGTGTCCTTATAAGCAACCTTCTGGCAAATGAACAATTTCTGACATTGGAATACCTTTAAATGGCAAATTTATCAATGAAGAAAAGGTATGTATAATTTTAACTATTTATTAGGAGAGAAGAAGTTGAATGGGTTCATTGAGATAAAAAGAAAATGAGAAATATGCTGTTGCTGTTAGTTACAGATAATATTAATCAAATGTAGTTCCAAGTTTGGATTTTTATAATGACATTTTACTAATCTTGCAAGGTTTCCATTCAGGATAAAATTGCCGAATCCCTCTGTTGCCAAGAACTCTGAGAGCACAGAAATCAAACCCTAACCTATTTATCAAAACATATACTTAAGACTTGCACTATTTAATGTAGACACATTTCTTCAAAAGGTTTCCAGTCCCTTTGACTCGGTATTGTTTACCAGGATTTTATATAGCCTACGTCAATCATGTGCATCCTGATGAAATATGGAATTATGCACACAACCCCCTTACAACCCAGCGAACAGCTATTAGGTATGATGTAGGTTTTTTTCTTAAGACTGAATAGTCTTTTGGGTTTTCAGACAGTATCACCAAAGCAGCACTTACTGCACCTGAAAAATGTCACTAATTTGGAGTTCCTTCTGATAGCAAATGCTGTCAACTACAGTTTCAAATTCAGTGGCATAGGGCACTCATTTCCAAAGTCTGACCTTATCTGCCTGGCACAGGGAAACAGAGAAACACATTGCTTTTATGGTGTTCTTCTGAAGCTAACTTAGCTAAAATGCTTGGCTTACAAAGCTTACAAAGAGCAACCAACACAGAAATTCTGTTCTAAAAACCTGCCAGATTGTTTTTCTCATCCAATTAAGTGAACAGCAAAGTTGCACTACTTATTTTGCTGAATTGCTACCATTTATTAAAGGTCTATAATAATTTTGCTGCCAGATTTCAGGTATAACCAAATGTTCCCTTGACTTCCCTGGAATGCTAATTGACTAGCAGCACAGCATGAATGGTGGAAGTATGTGCTTCATTTAACTAATCTTTGACCCAGAAGTAATCTCAGAAGGTTATCAGATCTTGTGTAATTTGGAGCATTTTAGGACAAACTAGCCAACTGTACCTTTGTTGTTTTGTGAATAGAATAAAAGGATCTGTTCAGATAAACCCAATATAAACAGTAGGGGATTTTTACATATGCTAAACCAGCAGCAATGTAGCTGATGAAGGAAAGGAAAATGGTTTAGGCAAGCATTTGCCTAATGTAATGGGAGAGTGATTTATTAGAAAATGCTCTTCCATTCCATAAAAGCTAGAGGGCTTTCGATTTTATGTCAATATTTTTTATAACTAAGGATCTAGTGTTGCCATAATGAGAACTATAAGTGCCCAATATGTTGTATTTTCTATAAAACAACTACTTTCAGTTGAAGGTGACAGCTAGTTACGAGATCATGATGTGTGTTGAAAATTATCTTCACGAATTGTGAGCAGCAATTGTTTAGGCCTGTTTGTGGAGAGTGCGCGGAAGGTATTTGTGCTATGGAGTAAGAAGATTCCTAACGGGTTGTGCTATTTTTGATGAATGTACAGCACTTTCAGTTGATGTTTGTGAGCAACACGGCCTTAACCCTGACACTTTTGCTTTGTCTTTACGGCATGGGAATGTTCCCTAAGCTGCACAGTATGGGGCAGTAACCCCTGTTAGAAACCTCTACCAGCTGATAACCCTGCAGTTTTCCACTTCTGGGAGTGAGTCTGTCTGTTTTCTTTATTTTATTTTTCTCAAAGGTTTTGTACATTCCATCTTTGTAAGTCAATCTTGTATGTTTTGTGTACACGTAAGCCTTGCACTCTCTTGACACTCACAATGAAATGTTCTTCTCACTTGTTCTTTCTGTCGTTGTTTTTGTTTTGTTGTTTGGGCTTTTTTTTTAATTCCTGTGAGGCTAAATACAAACTTTGTCTCTTTAAGGTCAAGGATGAAAGATGCACATCAAAGTGTTTGTGTGTATGTGTGTGTGTGTGTGTGTTTAGCTTTAGCTTCTTGTGTGCCACAGTATTCTTGATGCTTTAGCTGACGATTAAAAAGAATTACTCTGTCTTGGAAATGTAGGAAAACCAGAGTCAAATGTGTACCTTTACCACGCACAAAACTTTCAAACAATAAAAATAAAGCTTGTATCCTCTGTTATTTTCATGGCTGAGGATTTATTTTTCACGTCTCATACTCACTGTCCCCCAAAATAGCCCCATAATGCAGGAAGATGAGAATGAAATGAGGCAGCAGATGCTGCAGAGACTGACCTGTGTGGGATACTCATGGATCGTACTACTTCCTGATACCCAGCCTCATCCCACCACAGACTGCTTGGACCTCAAAGAAGCTGGTATCGCCTCCTATGTGTGAGCACCTACTAGAGCTCTCCCTATCCTCCATCCTCAAGCTCTATTGAAGTGTCTTTTTGCTGTCAGTCATATAGATGATGTGGGAGGTAGCCACAAGACTCAAAATGTTTGCTATTACTCTTCTGGAAATAAACTGATCTGCTGTTCAAATCGAATTCTCCCCTTGCTGAAAAACTAGCTTGTGTAAGTAAAGACTGCACTATGGTGCATATATATGAAAGGAACAAACTTAAAGTAGGACAATTTTAATTCTCCTCCTTCCCAACCTTTCTGCCTGCCATCATTGCTTTAATGTCCTCTCAAAACATAATTTATGTATCTAATTCAATTACAAGTTTGTAAGAGCAAAACAAAGGAGAGCACAAATTTCATCCTATCTAAGCATATTTTAACATTGACAAAGCAATGTATTTTCTCTGCCTCTGAAAGAAACCCTATTTTGGCCAGTACTTCAAAGCCTCAGTGAGACACCTAGCATAGAAAATTTCAGCCCAAACTGCTAAAGTTTAAGAAAATCACAGTGAATGAGAACAGTCTTCTAACAGAAAAGCACAGTATGAGTCCCCCATCCACAGTATTTCCATCTATTATCTTGTTTTTATATTAATAGTATATGATTAGCAGTTTTGTGAAATACCACATTTAGACCTTCTGGAGCCCATTACGAATGTCAGACCTTTTTTACCTGTATCAGCAGTAGTATATGCCACTTTACCCAGTAATGGAGAATTACCCTCACATGACAAAGCATGAGATACTTGTATATATTCTCTCTCTGTTTGGGACCTCTTTCACCCCATGGGCTTTCTAAACAGCTAGTTTTGATCTGGTACTGCAAAATCTGGGAGGTGACAAAGAACTTCTTACTACAAAGTAAGTCAAGACTAACTATTTGGCCACAGAAGGGTTTACGGGTTGCCAGTGCACTCAAGGCAGCCAAGCCTGGCTGTCCCCAGGGGCATGGGCAGAAGAACTTGCTGAGTCTCCTGCCCCACTGTCACCCAAGAGCATGACCTAATGTTTTAGAGGGGGATGTGCTGGGTTGGCTTGGTTGCTGTGATCACATTAAACTGGTGAGACCAGGATTACCTCCTAGCTGTGGCTTCAGGTGTGTGAAGAGGTGAGACCTGGGTGTTTGCTGCCAGCCTACTTCCAGATGTGATGAGGAGACAGAAGCAATGCTGTGGCACACGCCCCAAGGCCACTTCAAGAATGAGCGTGCCTCTGAACCCCCTTCCTCCATGTCCTCTTCCTCTTCTCCCAGCAGTATGTTCAGCTCCAACACCCACTCTCCCCTCACACGTGGCTTGGAGAAAACCCACATTGCAACACGTGCTCAGCAAAAGTAGCAACCATTTGCTTGGCAGTGGTAAAGCAGTGAGTGGAGCTTGGTTTTATTTTGGCTGTGAAGGAGCAGGAAGGAGCCCATGTTCCAGGGGAGAGGAGGTCATGGTGACAGGAGGAAAACAGCTCCTACAGAGAGCATGGGGACATGCTCACTTTGAGGGCTGGCCAAAGGAAGGGAAAACTGGGGGAATGGAATATGAGCCCTTGCAACAGATGAGGAGGTGTGCCAGCAGATTTCATTGCCAGGTAGAGAGCTGAAAATGTGACGCACAAGAAAGTGTGAAAGGAGAAGCTTTGTGTTCTGTATGAGTATTAAGCTTTGTGTTAACAATGTCCTTTCTAACTTGCATTTCACTTTCTTGCATGTCCTTTCTAACAGTGCATTTCACACTGGCATGCACAATTAGGAAATGGACCATGGGCCAGGTCTGTGTGGAATTGAACCCCAGGTTTCAGGAAAGGGGCACCTTGACAAAACACCCTCATGGAGACTGCCTGCATGTTTTGGCTCACATGTTTTCATCTGCTTGAATTTAAACTCTGGAATCAGTGTGGCAGATGCAAACCCACCGCTGTTAAACTGCAGAGCAATTTCTCAGAACTGCTATAGCTGAAGGAAGGCAATTTACCTTAGCACAAGTAATAATTAAATTGTAAGCAACTGAAGTCATAGAATCATAGTCACAGACTGGTTTGGGCTTGAAGACACCTCAAAGCTCATGCAGTTCCAGCTCCCCCGCCACGGGCAGGGACACCTTCCACTAGACCAGGTTGCTCAAAGCCCCGTCCAACCTGGCCCCTAGAACAGTCATCACAACAAACAAAAGTTTCAAGCAGCACCAGATGTGCCCAGATCCTTTGCTTCCAGGGGCAGAGAGGGGTTTATTTCTCCAGGTGCTGTTGGCCCTGTAACAGGCTAGTCATACAAGACATGTGGTTTTAGACTGAATGTGTTTGTATCTCACCTTTGCTAGTGGGCCTCAGAGAGCAAAGAACATGCAGCGCACAGCTGGCACGGAGCCCCAGGGCCTCACCTCAGAGGTGCAGCCACCTGGAGGCACCGAGCTCCTACCCTCGGGTCTCCAACCCCCGCCACTGTAGGCAGAGACTCAGAAACAACTGTTTTCCACCTGATGATTAGGGCCAATGGTGGTGGGGTTTAAAATATTTTTAAACTTCCTATTTTGTTATTTTTTATAATTTGCAATAATACAGGAAATACATATGGAAGAGATGGCCATGGCATCAGTCAAGAAAAGTGCGCTTTCTACCAAAATACGAAACAGATAGGTACTGAGAAACACATGGAAACAAAATGAAAACTTGAGGGATTTTGCTCTAAAGCCTGGGCAATGCCAAATGCAGAAGTAAACCTGAAGTATGGCCCCTACATCTTAGCACATTCACCGCAACTTGCACCATGTGTTTAAAAAACCAAACAAACCTCCCCAAACCAAACATGGTATTACAATACATAAAACGAGAGGAATGATAGCCGGTTTCTTGTAGGGCAAGACTGCTTTCTACAAACCAATTCCATGGTTGATTGCACAAGGTATAAAAACCAGAAGTCAACTTTATGAGTCTTTTTTTGTCTCCTTTATTGCCCAGAGAAGCTGTGGCTGCCCCATCCCTTGCAGTGTTCAAGGCCAGGCTGGACAGGGCTTGGAGCAACCTGCTCTAGTGGAAGGTGTCCCTGCCCATGGCAGGGTGTTGGAACAAGATAACCTTTAAGGTCCCTTCCAGCCCAAACCATTCTATGATTATTGTCATCTTTCACTTTTAAGTGAATCTGTGTACTTGCATGACCAGTAGCAAGTGCAGTAAAACCCCAACCCATTTATAAAACCATGTGAAGCTGGAGTTCTAAGCCCAGAGACAGAAGTCACATTCAGATCAAAAGCCTCAATAAAATTACCAAAAGCACCAAAATAATTCACCTTTGGGAAGATACGAATATTTTTTAGCTGCATGCACCAAGTTGCTTGGAAAATGGAGAAACAAAAACTTATTTCTTGGCTTAAATCCACGAAGATTATTAGGAAAAATATTTGTGTCTGTGCTCATTGCTTTGCATATTACTGGAGTATTAGTTTTGCTTGCTATCCTGAGCTCTAATCTGCTTTGCAAACATGAAATTGTATGATTAGACCTGCTTAAAAAGTTAATTCAGGTACACAGAAATTCACTGTCATCAC
>JAVHNF010065524.1:0-13500 GCA_034783455.1 Micropsitta finschii
TAAAAGCAGCCCAGTAAATAATGGTATAACACAAACCACTGTTGCTACCACCAATAAAAATAATAATAAAGGAAATAACAAGGGAAGAGAATACAAGCGCTCGCCACCCGCTGACTGATACCCAGCCTGACCCAAGCAGTGATCTAACCCTTCTGGGTAACTGCCCCCAGTTTATATACTGGGCATGACATGCTGTGGTATGGAATAACCTCTTTGGTTAGTTTGGGTCAGGTGTCCTGTCTCTGCTTCCTGCTGGCTTGTTGTGCCCCTCCTCCCTGGCAGAGCATGAGACTCAGAACGTCCTTGGTCAGAGTAAACATTACTGAGCAACAACTAAAAACATTGGTGTAATCATCATTGTGCCCAGGCCAAAAGTCAAAAACACAGCACTGCACCAGCTGCTAAGAAGGAGAAAATGACTGCTACTGCTGAACCCAGGACAGCACCTTTGCTGAAAGTCTCGGCAGAGAGGCCAGTGATTGAATCAGCATGGAGGCTGCCCTGCAAGCTCTGCTAGCGTGGGATTCTTGGCTCAGCTTATCCTTCACTGAAACCATCCTTAGTTTTGCACATGTTTCAGAGGAACACAGCCAGGTTCTAACACTCTCTGTTTGCCTTTAAGTTCTAGGAGCATGTGCAGTACTGTGGCATAACTCTGGAAGAAGTGACTCTGTACAGAGGGGTGAGACACATTTCAGGGACACTGAAGCCTGCCCACTGATGTGGACTTAGTCTTGAACTGAAAGAAGATCAAATGAGATAAAATCAAAGGCTGATGTAAGGGAGAAACTACACATGACCCACATGGGACTCAATTCTAATCCAAGCTTTTCTCAGTTTTAGTTTATTTACATGCAACTGTGATTCTGTGGACCACTTTACTCCTCTCTGCCTCAGTTTATTCTTTTGTATGAAGGTCATAATATTTGTCTCACTCTCGGCCATAATATGAGGCTATGCTAACTAACCAATGCCTTAAGGTTTTTAAACACCTGTGAAGGAACAATAGATACATTAAAATGCAGGCTTCAAATTTATAGGTACTTTGGTTTCTTAATAATCCTATTAAATGTTTTTCATTACATACAGTTTCATACATACAGTTTCTTCTTCCACTCAGGCTGCCTTGTCCAAATCAATGATTAAAATAGATTTTCCTTTAGTGTACAGAAACTTGTACTGTTTGTGGGTTAATTATAACTTTTTTTTACTTTTTAAGCTCTATAAACAATTGTTATATATGTCAGTAATGTGACTAGGATTTGAGAATGCTTTTCTAGTAATAAAAAAAGAGTAAAAATAGGGGGGCTGGGAAAAAAAGGAAAGAACAGTTCTAGTTTTATGTGTATGGAAAAAAAGTGTTGCATTTGTTGCACGTGGCTTTGTCAGTGTATAGATAAAAGTGAGAAAACCAAACTGGAAAACTGATACACAAAGTCAGGTAAAATATATCATAAAGGACTGAAAAAAATTATGTAAAAAGCCTTAGGTTTATCTGTTTATATCACTGTTCCTAAGGCTTACCTTCATTAGAAATTATAAGGGTATAAGATAACATGAGCAGTTACAGAGGTTCAAAACACCACCAAACCAGATTCTGATCTCTCCCCATTGATTTTTCACTGCTGTATTACATCTGATTTCAAGGAAATGTCTTCTCATTTACATGCATCTACATAAATTCAGGATCAAGCCACCAAGTTTTGCTTCCTGCAGTGTTAATAATGAGCAGTGGCTGCTGCAATGTGCTCCTAAGGACACTCTGGAAAAAGAATATGTCATTGTTAGCCTAATGAGGGGAAAGGGAGAGAGATTGCTAAATGTTTTATCTCTAGCCCAATTAAAGGAGAGAGAGAAAAAGAGAGGGGGAAGGCATCCAAGAGGGAGATCTGTGTATGTGACAGATTTCTTCCTGCCTTCTTAGAAGAGCATTCTCGCTAGGTAGAACTGAAAAGGACAGGAGGACGTGGGAATACAAAGGATAAATCCTACAACTGAAATCAGACTGTGGCAGCATGGACCATCAGTCTGAGCTGTGCATTAGCTTGCAAAAATACCTCCTTAGGAAGGAAAGAATATGGTAACAAGTACTCTGTTGTCATTACTGTTCTTAAGACCATGCAAATATGAAGGAGCAAGGCTTGCCTGCAAACTGAGAGCCTCCTTGGCCATCCATGGTCACCTTTCAGGACTGCTCTAGAGAGAGACAACTGCTTGTGTACGCAGGACTTTGCCAGTTCGGATGTTGCTGAGCTCACTGATGAGTGACAACTCACTATTCATAAAACATGTGAAACTTGATTCCATGAAGTCTTCTTGATCCCAGCAACATCAGGCCTGTCAGAACAGGTGCCTACATCTCAAACTGCATGCTAGGTCCCAGACTCATGCTGTCATGATGTTTATATCCCACACTGTTCTCATTACCTGCACAATGGCCTCAGCCATGCAGAGCACAGAAGAAATTACCTTGCATCCCTTCTTATATATAGTGCTCAGACACTGAACTGAGCAATAAAAAGCAGGCTTGATGCACCTGGTATAATCCAGTCCCCAAAATTGAATTCCTGTTACTTATTTTAAATCTCTACATATTTCCTTGCCTTCTGACTAAAATGTAGCAGCTTTGTGAGCTAAGGTATAGCTGCCCTTTTACCATGTCAAGTGCCAGAAGCTTTAGCTAGAGAAAATGTAAAGATTTGCTCTGCTCTGCTCGTCTTTCATACTGCAGTTTTTCCCAGTAACTAAAGAGAGAAAGTTCCCAAGAAAGACTTGCATTACCAGTCTTTTATTGTAATGACTTTTTAATCTGTGATTCCTGAGTCCCCACCCTGGGCAACATTTTGCTTGTTCTGTGAAAGCTATGACTGTATTAGACAATTTTTCCCCTGCAGTGAGACCTATTTGCGGTATTCACCACTTACCTGAGTATAGACAACAGAATGGGGATACTGGTTCTGGCTTCTGTGTGTGCAGCAGGAGTCACAGGATTATTTCCCAAGCCTTCCAATGAGGACTGCGGGACAGGGATGGCCCCATGAACTCTCCTGTCAGCACAACAGAAGATCATGGAAAAAGCAGCCTATACTGCTTTGGGGGAGAACTGCAAGTCTGTCACAAAGACTGGCAGTAGCCCAGACTCATGCAAGCAAGCCCAACTCAGACTTCTTTGTACAGGGAGGTGAGGTATCATGGTTTAAGCCGGTAACTCAGAACCATGCAGCCACTCGCTCACTCCCCCTTTTCTTCCTCCTGCTCCCAGAGGGATGGGGAGGAGAATCAAAAGAATGTAACTCCCACAGGTTGAAATAAGAACAGTCCAGTAACTAAGGTATAACACAAAACCACTGCTGCTGCCATCAATAATCATAATGATAAGGAAAACAACCAGGGAAGAGAACACAACTGCTCACCACCTGCTGATCGATACCCAGCCCTACCTGAGCAGTGATCTAGCCCTTCCGGGTAACTTCCCCCAGCTTATACACTGGGCATGATGTGCTGTGGTATGAAATAACTGTTTGGCTATTTTGGGTCAGGTCTCCTGTCTCTGCTTCCTCCCGGCTTCCCCTCCTCCGTGGCAGAGCGTGAGTCTCAGAAACTCCTTGATCAGAGCAAACATTAGTTAACAACAACTGAAACCATCAGTGTTATCAGTGTTGTTCCCAGGCTGAAAGTCAAAAACACAGAGCTGCACCAGCTACTAAGGAGAAAAATGACTGCTACTGCTGAACCCAGGACATATGGTATGGAATATCCCTTTGGCTGGTTTAGGTCAGGTGTCCTGTCTCTTCTCCCTCCGTGCTTCTTGCGCCCCTCCACATTGACAGAGCATGAGAGACTGCAAAGTCCTTGATTAGGGTAAGAACTACTTAGCAACAACTAAAACATTGGTGTGTTATCATCATTTATCTCACACTGAAGCCAAAACACAGCACTGCACCAGCTACTAGAAAGAAAATTAACTCTATCCCAGCCAATACAAGCACAATGTTCTGCACAGACAATGACACCCTTATATGCCATCACTTCTTAGAGTTCACACTATTCCTGTAATCCGTATAGAACTTTACATGACAAAATTGATACCAGTCTTGAAAAGGGGAGTCTCAAATAAAGACAGTACGTACTAGAATAAAACTGCTAATGTCAGATCTCATGGTTATGAAATCATTCAAAAGAGGAATTGTTTAAATTAGGATTGTACTTTTGTGGTACACTTTACGACAGAATTTTTAAGTACATGCTCACACGATTTTTTTTTTTTCCAACAAAATATGCTTGCATTATCAAATAAACAGCATCAGGCCTTTTCTAAAGATGAAACAGAGTAATATATTCAAGGCATGCATTTCCTGCAGTTGTACAAAAAGTACCATAAGGTCATGCAATTAAAGACTATCATAAATCATTTGTTGAATAGGCAACTTCAATTATGACATTTCCTGACTTTCTAGTATTAAATTAAAAGTTCTTAATGTACTCATAAAGTAGCTTTTTCTATGCATCTATTTCCTGTGTTAGCTTTCTTTTTGTTTGGTTTACTTTATTATGTAGTCAAAATGAATTTAGTTTGCCTAATTAGAATATATACGAGCCTGTATCATCTTTAGAAATGGAGAACTTCCAGTTCAAATGTGCAATAATTAAGAGCAAATGGGACTCAGTACTTAAAATAGTGACAGCTCTGTATTTTAACATGTTGAGATGCAGTTGTTTGGTTACAGAGAACAAGAAAGGAAAGCTGGAAACATGCCAGTAAAAGCATACTTACTGTGAATTTTACTTTTATCTCAAAGATCAAAGGAACCCATGGTCTTCAGCAAAAAATCAAATTGAAAGTGATGAAATTATAATGTGCTTTGCAGATGATAAGCTAAGTAATTGTTTAGCAATTTGTGGGAAGGTGAAGAGCTTTTATAAGAGAGCAAATGAAGACATAAAGTAGCCCAACCACATGTTTATGGTTTGTTAGAGGCTATGCTTTGAAAAGTGGAAGGGTAACAGCCACTAGATATATTTTTCAACTGAAAACATATTCATATCAAAAATCAGGATGTACACTTGCATAATTGGCACAACTGGGGGCAGCTAATCTTACTAATGTCTCTGTAATTGGTACAGACTATAAAAAAAAAGGAATAAAGAACACAATTAGTATAATGAGTTAGACTGTTCAACCCTGACTTTTGGCAAGTACTTACCTAAATATTTCCACTGTGTATTCTCCCAGAAATAGAGAAGAATGATATACCTTCTTTCTTAACAAAATAGCTTGATTATTTGTCATATTTATTATACAAGTTAGCCAAGAATGTCCACACATGGAAGAGAGGGTCACAAGCTTTGCATTTGCTCCCATTTTGTCCTACATAAAACTGGAATAAGAAAGTGTAGCACAGGGGCAAATATGCCGCTTTTCCCCAGTATTATAGCGTTGATGGACATTATAAAAAGACTTAAAACCATCCTAAAACATACAGAGGTTTAAGATAATACAGCTTCCTAGAAGCAAGCCTCCTGTGCCTGTTCTGAAAAAAGAAAGTTTAAAGCAAATCCAGGGCTCTACATCAGCAAATGTGAACGGCGTATTTTTATTGACTCTGACGATTGTTCCTATTTGTTAAGTTAATTTGTCTTCAGAGCACCATTCAAATTCTTGATCTCCCACTGCTGCATGAAGAAATGGAGTTTAAGGATCAGATTTGTTTTCCCTTTATGTTGATTTGTATGCAGTTCTGCAGTTCTGAAGGATCTGGGATTTGCTTATAGCAGCATGAGCTTCTTTCCATTTCAGGACTTTAATAGCATATCCCCAAAAGTTCAGACACAAGCTGAATGACTAAATCTTAACAGTGGCTACTGTCCTCACAGTAAGAATACACATATTATTCATAAACTGCTCTTACCAGAAAGAAATTTTGTTTGTGGCTTGCTTTCAGTGAGCTGTTTAAAATTTTCTAATTAATTTAGTGTACATGGCAAAAATGACAGATGGTTATGATAAAGGACCTTAATGCCTTGTGGAAGAAAGTCAAACCAAAGTAACAGATGTTTTCTGCAAAACCAGATTGTGTGTGTATATATACATACTACATATATATGTGTATAGTAGGAATATATATTTATATATGTGTATTTATGTGTATGTCTGTATCCGTAAATGTTACTTGAACATTTCCCCCTCCACAGGGCAATATTTGAAATATTTCTTAATGGGGTAATGACCCCATTTATTCCTGTAGTCATACAAAAGAATTCTATCAAGAACAATTCCTTCAATATTCTTTAGATTTTAAGAAAACATTTACACAGCTATCACTTTTGGTGACTGGTTTATAAGGTAGAAATAGATGGTTCTGGTTCTCAAGACAAAAAAATCAAAGCAATTGTTCCCAAAATTTTTAAAGTATGGTAATACTATACAGAACTAATTGTACTGCTTTATTAGAGATTTTTGAAAGGCAGTTACTGAAGACAGCAGTGAAACCCAGCTGGTATTTAATAGCAGTCAAAACATCTGTTAGCATCTGACTGGACATAGAGGCAGTGAGGCTACAGTATCATGGTCAATCATTGGTTTTCAATATTATCAAACATTGATCAAAACAAATATTTTATAGCATGTGCAAATACACAGTTATAAATCTAGCCATCATAATCTCAGTCAAACTTGACAAGTAAAACAAGGTAAAGAGGGATTGGACATCTCATGACAATTCTTTCTACATCAGGCTGCAATCTCCAATATTAGTAATCTCTCATAGAGTCTTCTATTCCAACCAACATCTTCCCTCGCAGGGGGATGACATTACTGAAGCAGGCCTTGATATGTGCTTGGGACCATCAAAGTGTGCCATGAACAAGCAACACAAGCAATTCAGGGACTGGTGATTTAGGCTTTAGTCTTTGGCCCTGAACGTTTGAGAACCTGAAATGGGTATACATCCCAGACAAGACACAGCTCCATATTCATTTAATAGCAGCACACATCAGCTGTTCTGTTCTTACATGCCTTCTCTTTGCAGAAAGGAGTTGGGCACAAATCACAGTATGCTCTGAGAAGGTTCTTGGCCTGGATGATCAGAAGCTAGGACTCCAGAGGTGTATAGAGTTTAGCTGTACTTTGCAGACCCTAGGTGTTCTGAACTGATATGATTTTCACTGCGATTCCAGGCTCTTTCAGCTCAGCTGGTGTTCACTACTGCCTGTGAAGATTTTTTCATCCATATACATTGACACTGAATACCTATTTGTGCTGTTGAAGAGAAGAAAACAGGAATGAGTGACTTCTTGATTTAAATTCTGACACTTCTAAATCTGAAGAGCTCACTTGAGCAACAGATAGAGTGCAACCTGCTAGTTATAAGAAAAAAATAAAATCAGGTGGGAAGTACTTAATTAAAAATTCTTTTGAGGATCACAACACTCTATTTAATGAAAGAATTCTTTAAAAGTAATTGTCAGATAACCAAGTTAAAATATTATGGGTCTGAAGGAGGCTTTTCAGATATTTCAGGTTATAGACATTTTATTTATTTATCACAGGAAAAATGCTCAGCTCTTACTTCAGAAGGTAAGAATTCTTTTTTAGTATCTTTATATTGTTACAGTGATGTCTTTGTATGGTGTCCCTGCTCTTAGATTTTTTGTCTTGAACTTGATAATTCCTGTGATACACTGAGTAATCAAACCCTCAAGGAACTGAGGAGGGTTAAGTATCTTTCAGGTTATTTAGGGCTCTAAGAAAAGAAGCCCACTTTTATAGTGTATAAGAGAATAGTGTGTTTCTGAAGTCAATACTTTATTCATGATCTATGATACACAGAAGTAAGGCTGCACATGCAATAACCCCATTTGCAGTAAACTAATAGGAATAGTTGCCCAACTTTAAAGATAAATTTAATGGCAATACTCAAAATCAAGGGCTGCAAAATCAGAGAATTGTTGCTATAAATCAGTGGAAGAAGTGCAATGCTGAATGGTGAGAGCTCGTTGTCTCTGAGCTTGCATAACCAGCTCCTTCTGGCTCTTAGCCTAATTATTAGACTAAACATTATGCTGTTTCATGATGTGGATCCTATCAGGATTTCTATCTTAGTTTTTGTCATGCAAAAGATGCTGCAAGGCTTGAAGTAATCTCACTGAAATGAATAACTCATTTGAAAGTGGATGAAATAGAGACCTGTCTTGGAAATGTTTAAAGATTTCAGAAGGCTACATTAAAGTACCCACACAAAGGATACTCCCAGTTATACTGGAGCTTTCACAAGCATGCAGTCCCTCCAGATGGAATCTATTAGGGTCAAGGAGATTTGAATCAGAGATATAATCATTCTTCTAGAGAGCTTCTGTTGTAAACAGACAATACTGACAAAAGTACAGTAACTCAGATACATGAATACCCATGAATGAATCTCACAGACATTCAGTGATGAGACTGGCTTAGAACTCAAGTCCTGCCTCCAAAAATATTAGTAAATGTCCAGATTTATATGCTGTGATCATTGTAAAAATACATGTTCTGATTCTGTAGTGAACTTTGTATAGGCTGAAGCTCAGTATAAAAAGCAAAACCAAACAAAATCACATTGTAACATTCTATAGGAAAAATTAGGACTAACACTGCAAAATAAAAAGCATCATCAATTTAAAAAATCATACTTTAAAGTGTTAAACTGGTAATCTTCAAGCTGCTTCATGGAAATATTTAAACATGCTGCTTCTTAAGTTACAGGTGCATGTTGCCTTACCACTCACTTCAGTACTTCTCAGAGAAGAGAAGTACTGCATCACACACTTTCAATAAATCCTAATTTCTCTCAACCTTTGAGACCCTGGCACTAAGCTATATGATGAGAGGTAAACCTTAGAGTAGGTTACCTGTTGGGTTACCTGTTGGGAGAGGTAAACCTTAGGGTAGGTTACCTATTACTGTCCAATATCTTTGGACTGTACTCTCCTATAAGGTAGGAAACTTCCAGTTGAAACTCCACATCCCTCTTCCATTAAGTGACCTATGTGTCAGATGCACCTGGTCACAGGATACCTGGTGTAAAGAGTGACAGAGCAAGCAATATCTTAGAGCAGCACAGCAAAGCAGAAAGGCAAGTCTGACAGATGGGGAATATGAGACAGGAGCTGGTGTGATAATACTCTCATTTAGTGTTTAAGAGTTGACAGGCAGCTGTTTGCCTGGTGATGTTCCCAAATCTGCATCAGCTGAGTCACCTGAAAAAAGAGAACAGAAAAGCCTTTAGGGAACAGGTGTGGACTCATTACTATCCCTAGCTTAGAAATCTTAGGGATAGTTCCATAAAGGAAACATCTAGTGCTTCATTTGCATAACTTAGTGCAAATCTACTCATTCCCTTGTCACACTTTTGGTGTGTTTTACTTTGTTTGGTTGTTGGGGTTTATTTTTTTGGGGAGTTTTAGGGGTAACTCTTGGCTAATCAAATTATAATCAAATTATAATTTAAAACTACTACTACTACTACTGCTGCTGTTATTACTGCTACTACTACTATTACTACTTCTTCTACTGATAATCCACACTTTCTGATCACATTCTTTTATACACTATTTTTTGTTATCAGGAAAATTATTGTGCTCTGAAATGGTATCCTTTATTGAGAAAATTAATTTTTTAATTTGGATAATACAAGTTTCTCTTTGTTTAAAAATTGTGCAAACTATGTCTTCTATTGCTGTTAAAATTTTAATTTCAGACAGTGCTAATCTTCTATCATAAATGTGACATTCTGATATGATATTAGAATATAGCAAATGAAATTTGATGGAAGAAATATTCTTGGAAGTATTCATGCCTCTATCTGTGTATTTTGGGGTTTGTCCACATTAGTCTTTTCATTCTTAGAATCATAGAATCATAGAAAGGGTTGGAAAGGACCTTAAGATCATCTAGTTCCAACCCCCGTGCCATAGGCAGGGACATCTAACATTAAACCATTCCACCCAAAGCCTCATCCAGCCTGGCATTGAACACCGCCAAAGATGGAGCATTCACAACTTCCATGGGCAACGCATTCCAGTGCCTCACCACCCTAACAGTAAAGAATTTCTTCCTTATATCCAATCTAAACTTCCCCTGTTTAAGTTTTAACCCGTTCCTTTCATTCAGTTCAAGATCTTTTAACAAGATAGCAGGAAAATAAAGAAAGTTAATGAGAAAGGAACCAGTGAAAGGAAGCCAAAAAAAAAAGATTTTTAAAAGTTCTGGAACACAGCTGTGATGGCCAAGTCTATTTAAGTCATGATGGGGATTTGTTAAATAATTAAATACTTAATATTCTGCAACTTTCACAAAATAACGTTAATGTTATTCTTTCACTTTTATGGAGGAGTATCAGTATAATAACTGAGGACAATGGAAAAAATACTGCTTCTACTGATTTTAATTGTTTTAAAATCCTGGCACCTACGTTTTGTTAGAGGTATAGTTTTAAAGGGAAGAAAGGATGGTTTTGTAAAAATATTGCAGTAAAAGCTCAGCTAGGATTATGTCAGCGAAAACTGAAAATTTTAGCTAGACTCCAAGCATCTGTTTGTAACTTTTGTTTTCTCCCATTTTGTTTTGCTTTCACACAAGAGAGTGTGTCTGTGTGGACGTTTCAGCTTGTTTCATTTGTTATTTTTTCAGTCACTTCACAGAATATCTTCTTAGCAAGCCCCAGATTCAAGAATGCTGTTTTAGAGGACCATGCATAATTTCTGATATTTTTCCTGAGCCAGTTGATGTTTTTGCTCAACCTCTTTAAATTAAAGTTCTCTTTTTTGAAAATTTTCCCTATTTTCTTGATAGAATGAAGATGGATTTCCATGTGAAAAGCTCTGGCACAGGGTTTGTGGATCATCACAATAATATCCCTTTATTGCATTGAGAGAGCATTTCCCAAAGGACAATTTTCCTGAACTATAGATACTAGGGATGCCACATCTTGCCCAACATTTGAACATGACATAAAAAATATAAACAAGATAGACAACAGCATCTCCAACATCAAAAAGCAGCTGAAGCACATGAATAAACTGCTTTCAGAGCAGAGGTTTGCCTGTGGCTTTTTCAGTCTGGGCCTAGCTGAGTATGACTGATTGTCTGCAGGTAGTGAACATCCTGCTCAAAGAAGCAAAATTTCCCTTGATTTCTTCAAAGCTGAGAAACCTATCAACAAGTGGGTATTGAGCCATGTTTTTTGTAAGCACAACATAAAATATTAAAGAGAATATTTTGACTTATGAATTCTTCATTTTTTTCCAGCTCTCTGTCATTTTTTCTCTAGAAGGAAATACCACAATACCATATTTCTTCTCATTCAGCATGCTCTCTGTGTAAGCTAATTATTGCTGGAAAACTGACTGTTTCCCCTTTACCCTTAATGCAGGTGGCTGCTGAATATTTCAAAAACACAACTTTGCTCCTCATGGGCGTGATTTGTGTGGCAGCTTCTGTAGAAAAATGGAACCTCCACAAGCGAATTGCTCTGCGCATGGTCATGATGGCTGGAGCAAAGCCAGGCATGTGAGTGAATCTTTTACTTCAGGATAGCATGAGTATGACAGCAGCAGCTTGAAAGATCAAATAACAACTCTGACTTTCCCATCCATGGGCAAAAGCTAGCTTGGTCTGGGGCTCTTTTTCATACTCGTCTTGCCTTTCAGAGTTGGAAAGCTTCCAGGTTTTTTCATCCTCTTTCTGTCAGCTCCTATTCCTTGGCTTGTTGTCCCTTTGATTCATATTTTTTACTGATACTGGTTTTAGTCTCTCTGTTCCTTCTCTGCCTGTTGTTAAACAAGCACAAAAGGATGCTTAAATCACGGATATGTTGAAAACCACTGTTTCTCACATCCCATCATGATTCCCATGTGGCAAACGTCTTCCAATGATACGTTGTCTTTCAACAGTTATCAGCACAAGGCAGCACACAGCATGATATTTTGGCACCTGCAAAAAGACTCCATTTAGTTATCAGTTAACTAGCGAAACTGTTAGGCAAGGAGACCTTTAACATTTCTGAAAGTGTCTCAAGAAGATTTCCTTGTCTTGCATTCCAGGTTGCTTCTTTGTTTCATGTGTTGCACCACAGTGCTCTCCATGTGGCTTTCCAACACATCCACCACAGCCATGGTGATGCCAATTGTTGAGGCAGTTCTCCAGGAGCTAGTGAATGCTGAGGAAGAGCACGAGGTCATCAGTACTGCAGGTAGCACCATTACTGAAGAAAACAAACCAATAGGTATTTGTCAATATAGGGCATTCTTTTTCTCTTTTGTTTATCAGTGACCGGTCTTGTTGATATGTATTACGCAAATTCTATCAAGGTCAGAGCTGTCCGACTTGTACTGCCAAAGGTGCTGGTCCACACTCTTTCTTTTGTACTCTGACACTTCTTTAAAAAATTAAAGAAAGTTTCAAGATGTAATGGGAGAATTGGAGCTAGGAAACTATTTATAATGAATTAGGGCATATACTGGAGTTTGTGTGTCATAAACTCTTAGGATTTTCTGGGGTTGGAAGGAAATCTCTGAGAAGAAAGTCAAAGAAATGTAGAATAGACCCAAAAGTATGCTCTGTGACAATCTAATACTTGCCAATTTACCCCTCCCCTTCCAGGCTGCCTAGGTCAAAGCAGGTGTCACAGAAAAACCTGATAAGAACTCTAAGGTTCATTTTGTTTGTTCCTTCCCAGAAAGAAAGGATTTGAGAAAAAAAGGAACCTCTCTTTTCTTTCAATTCATAGATTCCAGGCTGGAAATGTTTTCATCTAACCTTGCCTATTATATGTAGATATGATACTATTTTAACTGCCAGAGGCACATGATCAGGATGATATGACGCTATCATATGCTGCATAATGGTCGTAGAGTACCTGAGATGGTTTGGAAAAGCTTTTGTTTGCTGTAGCTTCTCCAGGTTCAGTGGTATGGCCCAGTGGCTCAGCTCAGTTCTTACCCTAAGGGCTGCTTTCTGTTCATTCATTGCAGATCTCAGTGAAAAGCATGGCCAACCTTCACTGGAGCTTATCTTCATCAATGAAGAGTAAGAATCAACCCTGTACATCACGACTGGAGATTTGAGCCCTATGCATGTTGAAAAGAGATGAACTCAGAAGTAGAGCCAGGAAGGGCAAGCAGAAGCTTACAAGTGAATTTTTCACATGTGACTGACAAGGAAGGCCTGTATGAGAAATGGGATTAATGTAATGCTCTGGATTTAACTAAAACTTCCCAGTATTCATTTGGGTTTTTTAACTCTACGGCCATTTTAGAGAAAAGGAAAATATTTTTCAGGGTTTAAACAATATTTTTTTGAAGTCTGTGTTTTGTGCTGTATAAAAGAATGCCATCCACAGATTCTTATTTCTGCTCCCCTGAAGGAATAATGACAGGGAGGATCCAAGCACAGTATGGAGTGCCCACAGGATGTATCTGGTGAGAAAACACAGAGAATTCCTGAGGAAAGTCTGAACTGTCTGCATT
>JAVHNF010065526.1:0-14940 GCA_034783455.1 Micropsitta finschii
TCTTAGCTTCTCTTTCACAATGTTCTTGCATCCTGGATGGCGAGGAGAAGGTGCGTACTGGTGGTAGTCAAGAGCTACCAGTCTCAGCAGTGCTGCAGATATTATGCCCATCTTTATGAAAATACAGATTGATGATTGAAGAGCCAATGACAGTCTCCATCTAAAAGAACTTTTGCTTAGTCTGTATGGCTATAGGAATTATTTTCCAATCCAGATAATTGCCACCGATTAAAAAAATACACACAAATGATGAGAAAATAACCCATGCATCCTTAATATTTTTGTGACCATGTCAAACAAAACCCCAAACTATAGTGTGACAAAAAGGTACCTATATTTATACCAAACATGGAGCAGTTTGAAATCTATTTAGACTCCTTTTGTTAACCATATGTAGTAAAATGCTTGGGTAGTTTTATTTATTCATCTATTTATTTATTTGGATAGCTAGTTTTTATTTATTTATTTATTTATTTATTTATTTAATTTTTATTAACCAGGTCAAGTAGCTGAGCAAATTAGTTTGGAGGAGACAGATCCCAGAACTATTTTATAAACAAATCGTGGGTTACATCTATTTGTCTGCTCTGCAAGACATCATCCAGGAAGATTTGTTATGTGCGTAAGACACATCTTGTGCTCTTCAGAATTAATCAGGTGATGCTTTTGATTTCAAGCAACTAAAAAATTATGATAATCACAGGCTGAGGTTGGATAATTAAATATATTTATTTTGCTGCTTTAGAAAAGATGGTGTTATTTATATTACATGAAATAAAATTCATAAATTAATGGGTGATACTTTCTGCTACCTTATCTGATTTCTTACAGTGCTGAATTCACCTGTTTGGTTTTTTTGTTTTGTTTTGGTGTTTTCCCCAATAACACAACCTTGGCTAGCACCCTGTCTCAAATCAGAATAAAACTGATGCATTATTCATAAAAAATTACTGAGAGTATTTTAAAAGAAACAGATGTACAACAATTTTGATCTTGCAAAATACAGGATTTCCTTCTTTTTGGCCTCTGACAAAGCTTCACCCTAACCATTCTCTGATTGTATGATTCTCTCTACTATATTATGAGCAATGCCCCACTCTAGGTAACACCAAGTCAGGCACAGCCCTCACCTTGTTTTATCTTTACAGCAAGCTTAGTTCCACTTCTAAAATATCCTTGCCCACATGCAGCTCATCAGTATACTGTCAGTCAAGGACACAACCTTACTTCAACATCATTTTAAAAGTAATAGGTTTTTCTCTTGTAATTAAAGGTGTCAGAAGGCATTACTCATGTAAATTCAGTCTTCAGAAGACAATCAGCATTTAGGTTTTTTGGGCTGTGCCCTTAGTGTTAAGCAGGTGCATTACCACGGTGAGGGAAAGTCTCAGTTGGGATTTAGCCTACAGCACTGATGTGTCATGCAGCTCAAGATGAAAATACCCATAACTGTGTTTTGTAATAGAAAGGAGAAAAAACTACATTTAGGAGTCTGACCAAGGAGCTGCCTAAAAGTCATGTGGCTTTAAGAGGTGGTGGGAAATCCCCAGCACCTTAGGCATCTACTGTAAAGGCTACCAGTGAGCTTTGGAGTCCTGGGAAAGCTTGATACTCAGTAATAACTGCTTCTGGTGGGCTTCTAGCAGGCATATTGCCTCCCTGTGGGCTGCTCTCTGTGTGTTTGGGAATGGCAAAATAGGAGAACGATCAGGTTAAAAAGACTGAATGATTATGCACAACAGGTTGAATATAAGCTATGCGGAAGCTCTAGATAATCTTGGTTTGGGTTTATTTGTTGATTGACTATCCATCTAATGTGTTTGTTCAACAAAATAGAGAATATTTTGTCACATATGAATGGCACTTAACTGGAAAATAAAATTTCTGCTTTCTAAAAATCTCAATGATTTCTCATTCTTCTGCACTAGAAAAAACCCAAAAAAACCCACCAACAAAGAACCTCCAACCCCAAAATTCCCAAAAGCTACATTTCTCTATGGAAATAATTCAGCTGTACTCCATGTGGAGGCCTGGGAGGAGCTGGTAAGGATGTGACAGTGCCACTGCCACCTTCTCCTTTGGCTATATGACAGAGCCTTTTCCACAGGAGAGGGATCCAGGGGGTACAGAGTCACCTTTTGTAAGCCTGGGTAGGGATTTTTCTCTACTGACATGGCTGCTTACTGATTAGAGCTAGACTTGCTGTTCTAGCAGATTTCATCCCTTTTAGCAGGCAGTCTGATGACTGCATAGGATGCCATGTGTAGAAACGCAGCAGTCTACAATAGCACAGTGGGGTGATCTTTGCTTTCTCTTAGACCTTGCTTTTTGAGGCTTCAGCATGTTCTTTTTGGCTTTGGATCTGCACCTGAACCCCTGGCTTGTTCAAACTTCTAACAGTTGATAGTCTGCAAAACAGCAGCATACTTGATGGACTCTGTGTGTATCATAAGGTAAAGAAGGAAGCTTAGTATATGTGGAAAATCCCACTGGGCATACTGAAGATTTCTTGAAATGGAAAAGTTGTCCAAACAATAAATGAAACCTCAGCTAACACTAGTTTGGACTAAATATTCATAACCACATTTAAGTTATAACAAAATTATATCAAACCCAATAATGTCTCACTATTTTGTGTTATTTTACTGATTCCTTGGGTGATTATATTTAAAAAAATATTAAAGAATGAAAGATAGCAGCAGCATCATTTTTTGTCTTGTGGTTGTGTGTGGGTATATGACAAATTAAGTTAAAAATCACCTAGATGAGAACTGAGTTCAAACTTCTTAACCTTCAGCATGACAGAATTACCAGACCTTGACTGCTACCACAAATCTGAAATTACCACCTTGCAGGTATGCACATTTGGGTGACACTTTAAATTAAGTGCCTCAAATAGGGATTTAATGTAGTTTTAAGAGGAGAGCTATTGTATGCTAATCAAACAGCAAATCATTCCTTAAAAGGTGTTTACTGAGGTTTAACAACTACATACTAAAAAATAGAACATCTATGTAGCTGCTCATGTTACATAAACAGGTTTTTAACAATCAAAGGAAATTCAATTAACATAAAAAAGATCCTATGGAAGCTCAGTAATTATATATATAAATTAGCATTTAAGACCCTCTATTTAAAGTGTTACTAGCAGTTTAATGTTTTGCTATATATATTTAGATTGTATAATATTACCATTTTTTTCTCTCTCCTCCTTTCCAGTAACATAATTCTTATTCCCTCACAGTTGCAGTTTTCCTTTTTGCTATTATGTCTTGGCAGATTGGTGAACAACATTCTTCTAAAATGCCTCTATTTCTTTTTTTATGACTTTGTTACTGTTTAATTTATACACATTTAAATGGTTATTTAACTCGAATCTAATATTGTGGGTTGGGGTTTTATTGTTGTTGTTGGGTTTTGGTGGTATTGTTGGTGGGTTTTGTTTTTTGTTTTGTCTTTGTTTTTTGGCTTCAATAGTATGCATAACTCCAAAGGGCAAGTTCTAATTCCATGTATCCATCAGTATCTCAAAAAATGCACATTAAGACCCATGTCAGTGCACGTATTTAAAAATATATCACATTTTGGTAATCAGAATCCCTCAGTACGTTGCAGATCAAGGGACCAGAAACATCAGCTGTGGTCCTGAAGAAAGGAAATTTTCATGTTCTGTTTCAGAGAAAGTCTGGAGCAGGAGTCTGTTCCTTCATATTAGAAATGTGTATAACAGTGCTTGAGCATTTCTGAATTATTAGGTGGAGATTAACATGAATGTAAGGTAGAATTAAGATTGCTAGCGAAAAAAAATAAACATCACCACACTTGTTTAGTTTTTTTTATATATTTGCCAGTATATAAGAATGTATTAATTCACAGAGTTGGCATGGAAAATTGAGGTTCTGTTCTATGTGGCATTCCTGACACCTGGAACTCTGGTTTCATTCTGCAGGTTGATTTTCCTTTTTTTTTTTTTTTTTTAATGTTACTCTTACAAACTGGAGGTGTTAGGACTGTCCTAGAAAGTCAGTCACTTTTAAATTGAGAGTTAAACAGGGACTGATGTGTTAGAGAAACCCAGTTGTCAGCTAGAGACGCCTCTGCAAAAAGCACCTGAGAGCTGAGTTGGGAATCAGAGGTAGAAAAATCATGTTATGGCAATTGTGCCATACTCTGCTGTTGCTATCACTGGTAGGACATTCTTTGTTTAACTGCCAAACCAGCCATATTCCTTCATCTACTTGAATATCTTTTCAGACCATATCTGCTGTTCCTTAATTTTGCCATCCTCTTTGCTTCCTGCTTCCTTATCCCCAGCACACATGGTCTCTTCATGCATCCTGTAGGGTGATGAACAGAGGAACTATCATCTCCAGTTAGGTACTGAGCCAGCTCTTTCTCAGAAAGAAAGATAAGCTCCTATTGTGCAATATTTTTATGAAAGGAGTTGTAGGAGATCCAGACTCAGAATCCATATTTCTAATGGAGGACTTGAACCCCCATGAGCAGTATCCTAAGTTTATCTTTCACTACAAACTACAACAAGGGAACCGAGAGGCTACAAGTCCGTCCCATCACTGTCATGCTATGTTGATTGAGGCCTTTGTGTTGTTTTTTTCAACAGCTTTGAGGAGGAAAACAAAAGTACATTTTGTACACTTTTCAGCATCCACCACTGTGGTCTACGTATGTGACTTGTATAGAGAATAATTATCATCGTTCTAGAAGACTATAGGAAAGAACTATGTTCTGCTCTGTACAGCTGGCTTTTAAGCACTGACTGATATTTAAACAAAGAATAGTGGTTGAAATGTGAGTGTCAAAAGAGTGAGTGGGAAGAGTAATTACTGCCAGTAGACAGACATTTTCTGTTGCATGTTGGGTGGAAATATTTGTTGAATGAGTGAACAAGTTTAGTGAAATGCAGTGTCTTTATAAACGATTAGTTCGGTTCAAGAATGGAGCCCTTACAATGGCAGAGCATTTTCAAGGAGCTGGTATTCTATGTTAAAATGCTGAATGATTTCTTGGTGAGCTTCATCTTACTGATAAATTTGCAAACATAAGAACTAAAGGAAAAAAATAATTCAAAAATTGGAAAACTAAACAAAAATATAATTTCATTTGGAATAGGGAGACTTGAAATGTGAGGTTTTTGTAGTTGTTTTTTTTTTTTTACTATGTAGCAAATATTTTGATGTAGATTAAGATTTCATGAGGCATTTCTCTGTAGAAATGAAGTCACACAACCTCCTGAACACTTTAACAAAAAAATCAATACGCAACAAACAGGCAGTATATAATTCAGTGAGGGCCCACACAACATACACAAATCCAGCAAAATAAGGAAATAAGCCAGTGTTTAACTGTCAGTCCTCCAGCTGAAAAGAACTGAGCCAATGACTGCTCCCATAGTTGGGTAAGCCCTAAAATGCTGAAATCAGCTTCTTTCAGAACTTTGTATGAAATGGAAAGAATTTTTGCCTCTGTATTGGCACTAAGGCTGGATTACAGAATAAAACTAGAGTGAAAAAAAATCAGTTTTGAAAACATAACTCCACTCTCTCTGGTCGCAATGATTTCTAGAACTGCTTCTGAGTTATATGATTTTTAAAACTCTAAAACATCTTCTCCACTTCTGGTTTGTGTCTGGAGATGGAATTTGAAGAGTCAAATCCCACAACAAAGGCTCTATTTGAAGCATTTCTAAACCAATCTGGAAAAAAACATAACTTCAGAGAGTTCAGGATAGCTTTTCGTAAACATCAAAACATTTTTGTTCTGTTTACTGACAATTTACTGCAAGTGGTTTGAGGTTAAGTCTTTAACAGTAGTATCTTGTGGAAATACTAGCATTAGACTGTGTGCTATATCTTGGGTGTCGTGCATGAGGAAACAAGAATAAGACCACAGAGGTACATTTCCATTTTAAGCAGTCTGAGACCTCAGTCTGTGGTCAATTAAAACAAATATGCATCTGTTGAATTCATTATTTGTGAGATTCATTTTATGTAAGTATTTATGGTTTATATTAGAATAGTTTGATCCTAAGCTTAATTGAGGGATGGTAAAAAGTGCTAAAAATCAAATAATTACAAATTTACGCATAGAAAATGTATCTCGACTTAGGAAAACACAAATTTGGTCACTCTTCTGAGTTCGAAAACGGAGATGTGCACGACTTCTCTTTCTTACAGACACAGTTCGATACTGCTAAATTTGCAAAGGATTTGTTACATTAGCCATATATGAGCATCTTAGCTATCTTTAAAACAAAATCATTTTGGAACCAACCTGCACAAGTTATGTTTAAGAATTTCCTCCAGCTGAGCTAGCTGTCAAGTTCTTTAAAACCTTTGTTTAAAATTGTAAAAGCACTCCTTTCCTGCTACTACTTTGCCCTGCTATTATTGGTCTTCTAAACAAAATGTTGAATTTAAGGCTTTGTTTTTCTCTGTGCTGCCAATTTCCTGCTCCTTCTCTTGTCAGTATCATGTAGCACACATCTTTGCATTAACCCTTAGCCTCTTGACTTCATACTTATTAGCATGAGTCTGCTCATGCTTATAATCCACTTTAGGATCGTACAGACCTAAAAGCAGATGAATTGCCTTAAAAAGTGATGTTGATTTTCATTTATAGATTTTTTTTTCAGAGCCCTGAAAATTCAGCATAGTTTTTAAAGTCTGCTGTAGTGTATCATCTTTTTCCTCCTTCCTCTTTTTTTGAATCACTGAATGTAAATTTGCTGATAAATGTAGGCTTTGTCTTACCCAGACGCATGGATGTCTGTGTGTATATACAGTGTAAACTCAGGTAAAAGATCAGATTTTAAACTGATGCAAATCACTTTACCTCTCTTTTACTAGAGATTCATCAAAATGCAAATATATGTCCACAGTTTTCAGAATCTGTTTATGCAGCTGTAGTATAAAGTCCTACTTGAAAGACAAGAGAAGAAATTCATGAAAGCAAGAAATAGTTACTGTAATAATGGTATAAAGGCCATATCTTTGCTTCATTAAAATCAATAAAACACTTTAAATTAGTATGCTTAATCCTAAATATTTGAAATTGCTACATGAAGAAAAATTATGTCAAATGTGAAAAAGACAACGTTTTATATTAGGTAGCTTAATATAACATATGTAGAGATAGGAAAAATTATATTTAATCCATTCCTCTTTTTAATCTACTGGACATAATTTTATAACCAAATCCTCAAATGCTCTTTCCCTAAGTGCTTTTGTTTCTTCCCATTGAAAGTTTATGGAAGAAACTCATAGTTTTGGGGGAATGAGTA
This sequence comes from Micropsitta finschii, assembly GCA_034783455.1. Classification (NCBI taxonomy): domain Eukaryota; kingdom Metazoa; phylum Chordata; class Aves; order Psittaciformes; family Psittacidae; genus Micropsitta; species Micropsitta finschii. The sequence continues at coordinate 7,301 of JAVHNF010065526.1, forward strand.
GAAGCACTGTTTTTTTTTTTTTTTTTTACTTTCACTTTTTTATTGATGAGGTAACTTGCTCTTACTGACTAATAAGGAAGCAACAAATCTTAACTGGCCACTAGAACCTCTATTTTAGCACCTGAATTATTTCTCTTTCAACAGGATGAGTTGTCTGTCCCTGAGTCATCTGTGTCCCTGAGACCTGAGCAACATTTGGTTTCTGCTGAGGCCTCTCAGGTTTTTACCACTAGCAAGAGAAATCTCTCTGTTGTGTCTGTCTTCACCATGTGTGCATGATAATTAGAAAAGGACCCTAAATACAAATTTGGCCACACATTTAAATGTATCACTATGCTTCTAGCAAAAGCCAAATTAAACAGTAATGATGTCTATAGCTTTCAGGTTCGTATATCCCAGATTCCAACTCTGCAATGAGATAAATTAATAAAAATAACCTGACAAAAGTGTTATTTCAAAAACAGTGGGAGCTAAAATTCTACATATATTTTGAAACCCAAACCAGTACTACTTAATTACCTAAATATGGATTTAGAACTCTACCTTTAGGCATCTGAAATCTCTGGCCACATCTATTTTAAAACATCCGCTAACATCAGGAGGAGTAATTCATGCTTATTTGAGGTCTTAATTTAAATTTCCCAACTTTGGGTTTCCCCTTTTTTTCCCCATGTCCCACAACTGTGTTTAATGTTTCAATCTATCTACCTTAGCCCATTTTCAAGTAGTACATGAATTAACAAATAATAAGCAAATAAATGTTAATATCCACTTTTATCTAAATTCTGTCTCTGGGAGTAAATATTGTTTCTTCTGACTTTTTTTCTTTTTTTTTTAAGAATTAGCTGAAAAGAGCTGTTCACTTCATCTTTTGTCCAACTTTTGTAATTAAAACTTTCTCTTGGTTGATAGTGTATTCAGGTTCAATTTAATTTCATATTTTGGAATGACACTTAAACAACAAGTATCATTTAACATAGCAATAAACACTTATTTCCAGTTTTCTGGACAGCAGCACAGAGGGGTGAGAGTGGAAAGAAAAACAAGTGTGGCTAATGTGTGGGTTAGTTTTTGTACGCATGTGTATACGTGGGCAGTAGTACACTTCCACCCTATTTAAGGCTTTCCACAGTAAAGAAAGAAACGCATGGCTTTTTTTTGTTTTTTTTTTTTCTTTTTTTATTCTTGAAGCAACATGAAAGAAAATAATAACTCCAGCAGCATTAGACTCTGTATTTTAATGTTTACAGCATTCACTGTGGGTTGGGACACTTCACTTCCAGTCATTGTTCCTGGTACATTTTTTTTTGTACTCTTTTTTGTGTACTCTTTTTGGTATAAAATGTGCCAGACACACTGAAATACATGCTGAAAATAAAAAAGATGAGCTTGGCTGCTTAGCTGGGAGAAAAGGTTCTAAGATTTGGCTCACAAATGAGTTAAGGCATCTCCCTGAAGCTTTGAGTAAGATGAGGATCTATCATGAAAATATTCTTATTGCCTGTAAGAGATTTTTTCATACAGAATTTTAGTTAATAAAACCCGCTTTAAGAATCTTCAGTTGCCAAATTACTTTGTATTCAGAACTCTAATTTACCTTGTGAAAAACGCTCCCTTTCGTGTATGAATTTTATCCACACAAGTGAACAATATTTCTTTCAAGAACTTCCAGAATGTATCGGTTTACAGAATACCACAGAAATTGCTGTTTTCCTTTTGATGGCCTACATTTCTCTAAAATATCTATAATCTCAACATGATTAAGTTTTTTAAGCACTCCCACCTCCCTCAAAAAAAATTTCTAAGAGTTATTTCATCATATTCTAGGATCAACAATAAAATAGTGATCTGACAGCTACTTTTGCTGATAAAGTTATTATATCTTTAATTATTATGACATGTCCAAACAAGATGTCATTAAAATGAACATTTAAATACACTCTTCCTTTCACATGAATACTGCCAAATAAAATTGTGTTGAATTGCATGGTTTCAGCCTTGGCAAAATTATACAAATGGAATCCAATGTATAGCTTTTTATATCATGTGTTAATTTTTTAAAATGACAGTTAAATAATTAAATTGGAATGTTAACAGCAGCAGTTCTTTCTTCTGAGAAAATTACATTGCCATTAATCCAGCTTCTTGCTGATGTTTTACCTACACTCCTATCAGAGTTCTAAAATCCAAAGCCATGTATGGAGGTTTAATTTTAACTTTGCAAATCTTACAGCAATAAAAATTCAGGGTGGTACTCGAAAGTTCATCATAATTATGTCACATAACACTGAGATTTTAATAATGCAATTTATTTAATGGCTCAGTGAATCCCATACCAGTGTGAAATAGAGTCATATATGCTGAAGAATATCCAGTACAAACATATACACAGTTCTGCCTGATCTTAAAACATTTGCAACTCTAAGGACCTAGGAAGCTTCATTTTGTTTTGTTTTTAATTTCAGTTTGATGGAAAGGAAAATATTCTCCATCTGTCCAAATTACAACAGTGATGATAAATTTTGCCTAAGTGATATACTAGTAAAGAGATGAAAATGTAAGGCAATCTTTTTAGTTTTAATTTTTATTCACAAAAATATTTTGGCCTAACTAAGGTATATGGTATATTCTGAGAAACAAGCTGTAGAGTAGTAAAAATGCACTGTATAAATATTTGTTTATACAAGATGTTTTTCACTGCAGCTGTGTTTTATAGGCCACGCTGGAATTAGTTCAACGAACAGTGAAATGTCATCACCTCTAGAGTAAAATGTGGCAGTTGTTTAATAATGTACGTAAATGATACAAAGCAATATATAGTGAATTAAAAGTATTTAAATACTTTATTCAGTGGTAAGTGTAGAGGATATGTAAGCTGGCATAATCTATTTGCTCAGTTTGGACTTTGTCCAGGACGCTGCAGTTAACAATTTTAGCTCTTATGAAATGTACCAGGGGATATCTAATTAGCCCACTTGGTCAGCATCTTAGATTTATGTATTGTGCACATATAATACCTCCAGCAGAATCTTAGCACAGCATTGGTTCAGTACGAAGCCAGAATGAAGAATACCACCTACCAAGTGACCAACACTACTTCCTATAACAGCTGGGTTTTCCTTGGAGGTCTTCCATCCCAATTACACAGCAGGCCCAATCTTGCTTAGTTTATGAGATCTGACAAGATCAAAGCCCAAGGTGGTAGAGCTACAGACTTATACTACCTTGTGTATTTGGCTTGCTAGCAAATTTATGTCAAATGCATGTATCAAATGATTTCTAGTCAGATGCATTTTGATGTGTGTGATTGTATGAAAGAAAGAGCAAAAAAAAGTTATTCTAAATGTAAAAATAGTAATAGTGTAAAAAAAAAATTCTTTGCAATGGTCATAAAACTTTCCTTGCCTTCTTCACCCTAAAAGACTGTTCAGCTCTATTATCTCCTTCCATCACCAGTGAGGAAATAGGAAGAGGCTATCTCTATTAAATATTGGTAAAATAATTTTAATACACATAAGAAATTTCTTTTGTCCAGTGTGTTTTTCTACTTTTTTTAACATAATTGTTCAAAGCATCAGGACAGCCCAAAATGCAAACAATTTAGGCATCTTTAATGTGTATGCTTTTTTATATTTATTTCCTTCTGGAATTGATACAGATTTTATTAGTCTTCTAATACACTGCCAAATTAACAGAAAGAAACATTACTCCTTTTGCCTCATAATATACACCAGAGGGTTGTGCAGTAAGTACATGCTCTACACCCGTGTTCTTCCAGGGTGTTTTAGTTTAAAGGGACTGGTGTGGTTGAGGACATTGTAAAAAGTGCACTCACGATTAACTGCATGCAAAGACAGTGAACGTGCCTAAGCCTCACTGGCTAGTGATCACTGATACACTGACTAATCTTTCACAGTAGTGCATTGCATTAGTCACCACTGAAACCTCATTTAAGAGCACCTCTATATCTCATGTCTTCTGGGGGTTGTAGTTGGGAACAGAACAAGAGTTGCTCAATACCCAAATTTTACATGCCACCATACATAAAGAAGAGGTATGCCCTAATGTCAGCCAGGTACTTAAAATCACAAGGCAACCTTTGAGGTAAGAGGAAAGGAAGAGTTTATTTACTAAAGTTTAAGTCATAGAGGTGTAGTTACCAGACTCCTCTCAGATTTAAGCCCCTATCTCCACATTCTTTCTTGGCCTCCGAGGAATATAGTGATCCATTATTTATCAGAATATTATTTGAAGCACTAGCAAATTATTCACCACCCCCTGACACCATCCCAATGTTTTTGCTAATGGCTTTGGTGGAGCCATCTTCTGTCCAAATAGTAAACAGAATGAACTAACAATCCTATTCATAATTAAGTAATTGTGTACCAATTATTAACCCACTTTTATAAAATTTTCCCCTGTGCCTAGGAATATAGACCTTCGCCGTCAGTGTGCAGCTTCAGCATGTCAAGCTCTTCTCCTAACAAGACTATAATGGTGCATGTATTCCATGCAAATGGATCTGTGAGAGCAATGCATGAAGTTCATGGAGTCTGGACATGATAATGACTTGCCATTTCAGGAGGGTAGTAGATTTTTTGCTAGATAACCTCTCATGTGGCTGTAATGGCTACCACAACAGACTGAAGCAAACTGCTAGATATAGCAACAATGATGATTTTAGAGGACCAGTGAGTAAAGAGATTTTATTTCCATGGCCAGTGTTTTCCTAATGATAATGGAATTATTACAAATAATGCTTAAAACCACATATCCCAGCCACAGTCAACACATGTAGGGGCTATATTTACAGCACTGAATTTTTAGTTTCCAATCTCCTCTTCCATGTACTTGAATCTTTTGTAAAAGTCAAAGTCAAAATTATTTCCATCTGATGTCTCCCCAGCTGTTTTCATCAAATAAAGCAATCAGCTAACAAAATTTCTGGGTAATACATTTATCATTTCACATTAGCTCCCTTCCTTATGTATCTATATATATTTTCCTTTTCCCCTCTAGGATTTGCAGATGACAGTTTCAGTACCCTGATTTATATAATTTTTACTCAGTAATTACCTGCCTACTCCCAAAGTCTCCTTATGCTTCTAAATTGTTTACAAGTGACTATAATGAACTAGTGATGAAGTTTCTCTATTCATTGTTTATTCCTTGTGGCAACGAAGACTGACTGGGAAACACCACTTTGGTATTTCTTTTCAACCTTGAACAGCATACTAATAGGTAGGTGGATTGACAGGTAGACTGATATTGATAGGGGTAGGGGAAGGGAAAGATTGCTTGACAGAGCCTGTCTTTATGGCGTATGCACAAGGATCTCCAAAGTAAGGTATGTGTAAGTACCAATTCCTTTCATTATCTCTTGACCTGTACTTCAGTACTTATAGCTGACAAAATATATATACAGATTTTCAGTTTACATTCCTAATGGGGAAAGTATCAGTCCATTTCCAAGTTATCTGTTACTCTTATTAGCACCCCTCCTTGTGTTGTAGGGGCTTTTAAAGATATGTATCAACTATTAGAACAGTTAGTTTGGTTTTATATCCAAAGCTCAATTTTGTTTAGAATGGTAGTTTTGCTTTTATTATATATTAATAAATCACTGTCACTTTTTGTTGCCACTTTGTGGCAGATATGCATTTGTTCATGTTATGGGATCTGTGAATAATGTTTCAGATTAGCATTATATATCTAGTTTAAAAAGCTGCTTTTCAAGTGATGGAGGTTTTTTTTAGATTTTAAATGAAGGTGTTTATTCACAAAACTCAACTATCAGGCTATCCTCAAGCACTGGAAAATTATTTTTGCAGCTCAGATTTCTGCTTCTCTTTTCTCCTGCCTGCATACTCTAAAAAAACATCTCTTTTTTTCTGCTTCAGAAAGCTGAGATGTGAGAGTAAGAGGTGATTGAGAACTGAATGCTCACCAGAATAGGCCATAAAGTATCTTTGTTGGCACTCATGAACTGAACTGGGACAGCACAGCTGGATCTGAACATTAATTCCTCAATAATTGATGATTAATCTATTAAAGTTTAATGGAGAGTTGATAAGTAATGGTCTGGCTGCCATGTCACTTGATTGTAAATATAGCAAGTTGCCTGGAAATATGTTTCTTCTTTTGTCCATCAGAACCAAACATAGAGGAAGGAGAAAGAAGGAAAGAGAAAGCTAGACAGAGGAGAAATATATCCGTGGGAAAAGTTTGGGTCAAGGAACCTCTCTGTGTCATGGCAAGTGCAAAGCACTAGTGACAATCAAGGAATCACTCACACAGGTAGACTTCTTACGTAAACATGCCACACATGCACCTGCTTCATTGCAACTCTGTGCAATACAAATCCTAATGTATAACAGCACTCCACAGGCTTCTGGAGCATATCAGGCTGAGCATGATAAGCCTTTTTCTATATGCACATTTTCAAAGCAGTAGATGGGGTTTTACACTGGGAAAAACCCAACCCCAAACCACTAACAAAACCAAGCTACTTGCAATAGAGTGAGCTTGGTTTTGTATTTCTTTGAGAAGCTGTTGGCAGTGGAAAATTGCATGTTATTGTGAAGAGGTATTGTCTCAGCAAGCTAGCCAAGAGCTGCACTTGATAATCAAAGCAAAATTTTAGGGAAACATAAAGAAGACATAGTGTAAGCACCACTTTTTGCACAAATAACTACTCCTGCCTTTGTAGTTATCACAACGGCCTTAAGTGTGCAGAAGCTATGCTATGCTGTGACCTTGAGTCTCTTTCCAGGCAGCAGAACTAAGCTTGAAAGTGGCTGAAACTCACCAGTGTGGATGAAACCAGTATCTTCCATCACTTTTCATTTTGCTTCCTACCAATGACATACCATTAGGAAATGGGAATTAGGAATGTGTAACTGTTTCCATGGCAAATAACCAACAAATATATTTATTGCATTTGAGTATTTGTCTCATTGGTTATTATAAGATTATTTATAACCTGTTGATCTTTCTATGGTAGTTTGGGTAGATAAAAGAATTAAAAATCAAATTGTTTCATCCCACACATCTGAAGTTGCTCTGTATTACGCTGTAAAATGCCAAGTAAGACAGGCAGGATGCCTGGTGTCCAAAACAGATGAGGAAACCTGCATTAAACCGAAGAACTCACCAGGTCTTAGGTTTTGTAACCAAATGATTCATATTTGAGGTGGTGCATTCTTAGAATACTTCTGTTCAGAACAGATAATTTCTGGTTGCATATTTATTAACTATAAAGCAAGTGTATGTCATCCATCTCTTTCACTGTCCACTTTCATTCATCACTCTGAGGGAAAACGTATTCTAGTCAAAGCACATTACTGTTGTGAATCTATATTCTGGATCCTGATAGAAAGCTGCTTGCACCCTAATAAATTAACTGTACTTAACTTTCCTCTTTTTATAAAATAATGATATCTGTGATGCATTACGAAGTTTAACTTGTTAATGCCTGCAAAACATTTAAGCTATAAAGGTCATGGAGAGTGGGACTGAGTGCGCCCTCAGCAAGTTTGCTGATGACACCAAGCTGTGTGGTTCGGTTGATACGCTAGAGGGAAGGAATGCCATCTAGAGGAACCTCAACACGCTTGTGAGGTGGGCTGATGCCGACCTTA
>JAVHNF010065526.1:18557-31343 GCA_034783455.1 Micropsitta finschii
CTGTGGTATGGAATACCTCTTCGGTTAGTTTGGGTCAGGTGTCCTGTCTCTGTTCTATGTTAAGAGTCCTTCAGAATATTTGAGCTGGAGGTCACTTGGAGAGAATTACATGCTTTCCCTCTCTTCAAGGAAAAAAATGATATTTGGATATCTGAAAATAAATAAATGAGGTGAGTAAATTAAATCTAAGCAAATTTCAGTACCTTTCAATCAATCAAAATTTTTCTTTTCCCTTTGGAAAAAAAAAAAAAAAAAGCCAGTTAAAGCAAGTAGTATAATTTATTGTGTTTGGAAAGAAATTTTCAGTGACACCTATGGAAAGTTCTGCAGTACAGGCTTTTGTGGGAAGTACAGCACTGACTAGAATATGGTCTCCATTTTTAAGTTTAAATTTACTCTTTTAACTTTTAACATAAATAGTGGATAGCGAAAGAAAAAAATATGTATAAAATACATCTGAGAATTATTACTGATGTGATTTCAGCACATTTTATTTGTTTCATGATAGATATTTTATAGCATTCATGTAACAACTCCATAGTGAACTGTGCAAGCTCTCCTAACACTATACACTAAACCAGTCCTAAAGTCTAATTCTTTAAAGTGCACTTTTAGGAAGGAGGAGTGATACAGATGGAGTTATGTTATGGCAGGATGTGTTTCAGCATGTCCAACAGTAAGTGGATATGTAAACTATTATCATTAGCTGTGAAGTTTCCAAGACAAGGACCTATTCTCTATGCTTTATGAAGGCCCAGATCCATTCATGGCACAATGTAAGAGCATCAGGATAAAATAGAGTTGGTTGATTTTTTTTCTTCACTTTCCATCTTGGATTGATTATCATAAATTATGTTCTTGCTAAAGCATTTGAATTACTTTCCTCACTAGAAAAGGAAGGGTAAATTAACATACTGAAATTGCAGAGGGGTTTGACTATGGGGTTGCAGAGACAACTGCTTTTCCCTTTAAGATTTATTTCTCCTCTTGCTTACCTTATTTAAGAGATCCAGTATTAGCATTTATATACTAAGGTATTAAAATCAAGGGCTCTACTAATCTACCCTGTGAAATACCTAATTTGTTTAGCTTCAGTGCACAGAAGCACAGGAGAGTTAACACAGGGCTCATATAAGTCTTACATCTTGTGACAACACAAAGCACCTTTCCGATGTTAATACACTGTGGGGCTTTAAACCTCATGCATTTTGCAAATATGACCTGAAAACAATATTCTGCTTCTTAGGTTTAAACACTCCATTTCTTTGAAATTTATAAGTTAGAAGTGGCTAGAATTTTATTTCAAATATTAATGGAAAATGCACCAAACTTCTTAGAAATCACTTTTTTTTTTTTTCCTGTAAAGCATTCAAACTGCTTTCTAATGTCAATGTTCACTTTTTAATTTAATTTATTAAAAAGATAAGATACTAGAGTTTTTATACTTTACACAGACAAAGCTAGTTTCAGGTCAAATACTTTGGTTCTGAAGTCTTGGTTTTATCAAGCTATTTTTGTTATAAATTATAAAATTAGGGCCATAATAAATAGATAAAGAATCTAAATGAGCAAAGAAATAACTGCCTTAGCTATACTTTGAGTGTCCAGTCGAGAATTTAGTTAAAAATATTAAAGGATATTTTAATTCAACCTATTAAAACTACAAATAAAAAAAAAGTAATCATAAGGTTTAATTTTGAGATGGTTTAGACTGTGATTTAGGTAAAGACCAAAAAGCATTTCTTTAATGCACTAGCTTATTTTATATAACTAATGATCAGGCCATGAAATATTTCTTTGGGCTTATTCCAGGAAACTTCTCAGCTATAAATAAAAAATGTGCAACAGTTGCACCACCCATTTTCCCTATGGTTTCTGTCTCCAAAGAGGGTAGAAAAATTTATTGTCTTAGATCTGAAAGTTGCCATGCAGACCTTCCTTTGGGAATCATCTTCATTACTGTCATTCTTACAAGCTAAAGTCATAGGCCAATATTATGTGGTACTAGTCACTGTTCAAATAAATTATGTATAGCTGTGGGTTTTTATAATACCAGACCAAATTAACAAAAATAAACAACTGTAGCTATACCTGCTGCAGACTAAAGCTACAGTACTAAAATCATTAGTCTTCTGCATGAATTACTACATGAAATAAGTAAAATAATGCCATGAATTGAGTACTGTAGAAGTTCTAGTTTCTAGACAATAAAGTGGTAATTTCTACTACTTTGGTATATGACACCTTGAATTTTATTATTTCTATTAATGCTGCTCTTTCAGACGTTTGGTTTGTTTGTTTTTTTAAAGTGACTATGACTTTCAGGGTAGTTTGATGAATGCTGGCTGATTTTCTGTGACTGTCCTAACAGCATTAAGGAGAAAACCACTTAAGTATCTAAAGCCACTATCCTGCCCTGCTCCCTGGTGGAGGGAGTAGAGAAGGTGTCCCCAAGAAGTCAGCTTTAGCTAGTCAGATTATGCATAGTGGTTTATGGCTCATACATTTTGTGATGAAGCAAAAGATGACATCTGATGTCATCTTTAAAATACAATTTAAGCTTATTTGAAAGAAAGCTATACAGCACAATTTAAGAAAGGCTTCGTGCTCTCATTGAGCTTTCAATGATGAAAAGAAATAAGAACAAAAACATAAAAAGTTTGAATTATAGCAGGTAATTCAAAGAAAATGCTTACAATGCTAATCCACTTTGCCACTTCTTCTCAGTCTGAGTGATAGTTTATTTAATAAGCAGTCTCACTGAAGCGGGTTGATTAGCCATTGAGTAAGTACTATTCTGTAGGAGGAAGAGTTGCAGAATCCAGCAGGTGATGAGTACAATTTAATGTTTAATCCTTACAGCTTGCTAAGAACTAAGCCTTTGGCTACATCCAAAGATGCTCAAATGTATTTTGGAGGGAATATGTACTTCCTACCAACTTGGTGGTCATTTTCACCTTCCTGCTAAAATAGTTAATTTAACGTAGATAATCTGCAGAAGCTATTTACTCAGAAAATTGCACATAATTACTTAGTTTCCTTTCTGCTTTTTCCCTTTGTCAGACAGGAGAAGCTACTAAACCAAAGGTAGGTTTAACATTGCCTTTGGAAGTTTTGTTAAGTGTGGAACACACGAGATTGTCATCCCTGAACAGGCACATAGTGAAGTACACAGTCTTTTAAGCAGAGATACAGGTTTAGAAGCAAAGATCCTGCAACAATGGGTTCCTGCAGATAAATTCTTCAGGGCACAAAGATGTCTAATAGGTTCTTGTAGATAAGAGCAAACACGTTTATTGCGAACTAAGTGCTTACCCTCTCATCTAATGTTATCTCTGAGATACTTGTGCCGCTTTACTTGTCTGTCTTCTCACCACTGATGTATTTGTTTAGTGTAAAAGCACACCTCCCGTAATGATGGCTGAGAAAATAAAGAAACGATGGTGAATTCCATGCACAGACTCCGTCTTGTCTACTGAAGACTACATCAGAATCAACAATGTCATGTTCCATTGCAGCAGACAGAAAATGTCTTTCCAGGTCATTAGTAAGCTAAATGCCATTATGTTTCCTCTAGGAAATAGCTGTACCAGCATGCCAAAGAAAAGGGCAGATTTGATGGCTAAGAAATATTTTGAAATTTTGCACAGAAAAGTAGATTTTATTTCCAAATAAACACCAAAAGCACTTAATGCAGACAGCAAGAGTTTTGAATAGAAACTCCAATTAGGTGAATTTATTAAAAACTGTGAAAAGTTATAAAAATATGTACCCTTCAATACATTCTGCTCAGTGAAAATGTAAGTGCCTTTGAATCATTTATGCCTACATGCAGGAAACTGATAAATTCTGAACAAATTTAATTGAAATCACCCCTGGAGTGAGTCTGAAGGAAGGATTAAATTTAATGGTCTCACAGAGTGTTGTACTGTAGCACTAGACTGCTAGCTCTGAAGTCTATACTTTCTCACAATAAAAGATTCTAAACCCCATCAGCACATGAATGTAAGTTTAATCATATCTCAGAAATGAAAATCACTTTACCTTGCTCTGTAATGAGACTTAAGGAAGATGTTCAGGCAGACAAATTACAAAGTTTAGTTTTACTTTAGTGGTGTGATACAGTATTTTTGCCCATATGATTTTAAGTGGGTTGCTGGTTTGTATCTCAAGTAAGATGCCATGGTATTATTTAATTAATGTGAATGGAGACCAACAATATAGGTCGTATTTGGCTTTTCAGTGCCTTCATTACTGTCAGTGGAATACCACAGTCATATCTGGGTGCAGATAGGGTTTCAAACATATTACTGATCTGTATTATTATAGTCTTCAAGATCTAAAGATACATGGCCTCATTCTATTGTGTAGTCATGGTCACATTCATGGTGTAATCTTATTTCTGGCAGTAGCTTTTGAAGACTTGTAGGAGCATTGTAGTCTCTCGTCTATTGGAACATGAAGAAGCCAGCACTGTATGAACATTTTACTGTTAGAGGTGAAATATGTTCTTTTCTTTTATTATTTTTAAGTATTTCTAACTCTTGTGCTTCTGAACTGGTTCCTTGTGATGGTCCTTTTAAGTAAACTTTTCACAGCTAACAAATAACTGTATTCCTGTCTTTGGTGCTCAGTATGAAACCCTGTAATCTTGTTCACAAAGGCACCAGGGAAGTGTAGAGGAAGCTGATGTCTGTGGGAAGTGTGCTTTGACCATTTAGATTGTACTCTGAGCTCTGCATTTTATGCAACAGCTAACTACTCTAAATTAGATTGTAGTTGTGGGCATCACCCAAAAGTGCACTTACTTTTCGCTCTCTAATCTAACTATACCTCAATTTCTAGTGTGTGAAATCAAAATTAGCAATCCCAGTTCTTTTACAAAAGTATTCTGAAGATTAATTAATCTGTGCCAAATTAAGATAAATTAATTTATGTAGTGAGGAATGCCATGGAAAATGCTCAGGAGGAAACTAATAATTCTATATTCAAGAAGGGCTTGAGTTAAAGCTGTGTGAAGAATTGATTTTTCACTTCATTGGCTGACCCGAAAAATTGTGGAAAAAATCAATTTTGGACCAACCTGAAATGATTTTCTCTCATTTTTCTTATGGAAGCATAAAGATAGGAAATAATATATATGTTTTGGCTCAAACAAAGCATTTAATTTGTCAAGAATTTAAATATTTCATTGTCATCTTAATTACTGACATCTTTTTAACAAATTGCAGGTACATATTTTTAAGAAAGTCATCCCTTCAAGCTTTATTATTCTACAGTTTATTTTGAAAATAGTATAGCAAGTGTTAGAGGTTTTTATGTGTTTGTTTGTTTGTTTGCTTGCTTTTAAGCCCCTTCCCTTCCTTTAGTGTCGAAATACAATTGTGGGTGGAAAAAATACAGATAAGCTTGAGTCTGGATCATATCTATGGTGAATCAGGAACGGTGAGCATGCAGATGCTGTACTGACTTAAACACAAAAATCACATTTTTTCAGACACAGTACTACCAGTACTTCAATATTTGCTTTAGCCTTCACTGTCTTGAATATTTACCCCTCACCTTTCCAGTCTATTTCAGTATCCAAGTACTGCTTAGGTAGTTGCATGTGAGGTTGCTGGTCACACTGTAACTCTGTCAGGAAGAATTTGGTGTGTCACAGTCTCCTAGGTTATTAATGGACTTTCTGTATGTCCTCTATATCACACCCATTTAGCAGTATGGACAAGCAAAAGAGCTCAGGGCGACTTCAGCCCAGAAAAGTTCAACCCCAGGCTGATATTACTCTTTCTCACTGGTAAAAGACTAATGCCAATTAAATACTGTAAATACAATGAGAAATATGCCCTTAACAATGGGTGAGCAAAATACAAAACTGAGTGGCTGCTATTAAATAAAAATTATTTCAAAATTTTGCCAGTGACTATGTCAGATATGCTATCAGAGTACATACTAGAGAAATTAAAAGTGCAGGCAACAAGTGCAGGCAACACAGAAAATACACCTATTTAAAAAAAAACCTCAACGTCTTACTGTGGCTTTTTATTGTGTCTGGTTATTAGAATTTTTGGGGGTCTTGTTAGCTTCTTTTCAAATTATGTGCCAGCATCACAGACTTTCAGCTTATCTGCTTTTCGGTAAAAAAGACTTTTTTCTAATACTTGGAAAAATCATGGCTTCAGTATTAAGATCTCCACTGTAGAAAAGTAGGCATATTTTAAGAACTTCTAAAATAACCTTTTTGCACTGTTACTAGTATTTTTATATATGATACATAAAATGCATAAACATAAGCTGTTTTTAGAACTGTGTGCATAAGTGTTCATTTTTTGTCAATACTGCCACTATTCATAGCGGTATTTTGTAGGAGACGAATTAGTAGCTTGTTTGGATTTTATCCTTCAGCCTTATTTGTAAAGGGGATGTCAGATTTAAATAATTACTTCAATACATGTATTTTTTCTTGAGAGCTATCTCTTGGTATTATTCTGTATATCATTGATCAATTAGAGCTCTGGTATTTATGGATGTGGATTGGGCTTAACTCATCAACTGGAAGTGAAGAGCTGTGAAGACTAAGTTTAGTACCTCCACTCTTGGCATTTTTGATATACAAGAACCCTAATAATGGAGGCCACATGCTATAGTCTGAATCATATTCACACTATTTGCTACAGTTCTACGATACGTAAGAGAAGAAATAATCCTCTGTGTAATGATGTGGAAGAATTAATGGAAAAAAATGTTTTCACTGATCTAGAATCCACTAGTACAAAGTAGTATAGAGAGGAATTCGAAGGTTTACACTTATATCGGTATTGACTTTACTGTACTGCCTTTAAGACCTGTTGAACTAAAGAGACAGAGAATCACCTGGACTGAGCTCTAACTTTCTGATGTTACTGATGTGAGCTACCTTTTTGCTAGACTGAACTGATTCTTACAAGAAAATAAGGTGTCAAGGTTGGGGCCAGTCCTTAAAAATAACTCTAATAGAGAATTCAGTGGTCTTATCACTCTACAGGATAAGTACAGACATCTGATTTCCATACAGGCAAACTAGCAATCAGCAAATGTCCCTAAACCACAGATGATGAGATACTGGATGGATGAACGAAGTCATCAGACAGGATATAGGACAAAATGTGTAAAAGGCCATATCTCCCTAGGGAGGTCATTCCTCTGTATCTCTGGTATCAAAACCAATTTGTCTCTATAAATCTTTAGACCAACTAAGATGTAAAGGTAAATAATTTTTTTGACTGAACTATGAACTTGTTCTGGGGATTCTCTCCAAATCAGTCAGCCATCGTAATGATGTTTGATGTCTAGTGAAGAAGAAGCGTGAATATATAGGTTGGCTAAGGGTGTTTTCTGCTGATAGTACAAAACTTTTAAAAAATCCTGGAGAATCCCCCACAGACCATATGAATATGAAGGACAAAATAAATGCTGTACATAGAACTGTGAATCTATCCAGCTGACGCACAGAAGGAATGTGATTATTAGGGAGAACATGAAGAATATAAACCAGATAGATATATTTTACTGCTGAAACAGTAACAAAGCATCCCCAACTTTGCAGACAAATGTAATTATTTAATTTCAAAGACTGAAAATAAGTTTTCAGTATAATAAGATTTAGCCCTAGCTCCACTCTCAAGACACTAGAAATCACAAGCCAGACATGCTTTTTCAAAACTAGATAGCTGGGATTTTGAGGCTTGCCGAATTGATTCAGAAAACCATACTGTTTAAAGTTCCTTCACTCCTAAAGCCATTTAACTTTTATGCAATGCTTTTCAAAAAAGCTAACCCAGTATTTCATGTAAGTTCGTATGGAGAACACTAATTGTCTATGAGTTAGCATTTAAACAAATAATTATAATAAAAAAATTAGGTGGTGGTTTACTGAAGGTTATTAATGGTGTAAGTTGAAAGAACCTCAGAATTGTCTTTAATTGGGTTCAAGAATAACCATCTTAGCAGACTTACTTCTCTTTATTTGACTCATTGGCTTAAGAGTCAGAAAAACTGACTTGCACTGGCAGGCTGACCTTGACTGTGAATATAAATAGTTTTGGCCTTTTCTTTTGATTACCTTAGACTTTCTTTCCTTTGCTGACACTTTCAGATGACAAATGATAAATCAAACTGAGGAACAACTTTAACACTTACCCTGGCGCATGGTTTATTTCTAGACTGTTCAGAAAACAAATTCTATTTCAGTATCAATGTTCTATCCATTCCTACATTTTTTAAAGCATCCAGTCATAAGCTGTTATTCAGTGTACACGGTGACTGACTAGTTACCACATTAGCTTCTTTTGCATTAGAATTTTGAAGAGTTTGGTTCTGGCAGCTTTCATATACTTAACACTGCTTTAATTAATATCATACCTTATGAAACCACAATTCTAGTAATTTGCATGCAAGACAACAATAATACATAAATTACATCTTGGAGCATGGTAGCATTTAAAGTCTATATTTTGAATAGAAACAGCTGTAGGACTTTTAACCTAGTATTGTAACAAACCAGAATTATTACACTTCAATTTTTTTCCAACTTTGTTGGAAAAATCCTGGGAGAAGCTGACAAGTAAGAAATACTTGCGTGATCTTGTATCCATCCATCCAGCAAAGATCTAGAAATTTGAAAAAAAAAAAAAAAATAGACTTCAAATGTAATAACTTCTTCACGAGCCATTAAAATTTTCTTGGGCCTCACAGCCTGTTTTCTTTGACAGTCTATTTTCAGCATGAAAAGGACCTTAAGACCCCATCAAATAAATAAGCAAATAATAAAGAACTGCAGCTTTCCTGATGTTTTTCAAGTTTAATTATACTTAAGGGAAATCTAAGCTTTTTTGCTGAAAAAGGCATCTGTCGTGAAGCATGAGGACTGAAGAATCTCTTGAAACAGGACAGGAAGTGGCTCAGGTCTACAGAGGAGAAATTTCATATAGCAAGAAGGTCACGAGATCAGTGTTGCTCTTCAAAATCCACACTGTCTCCAGTAGAATTCCTCCTGAATTTATTTTCATCCTGTAACACTTAAAGAGACTAAAGGTCTCAGCTACTTTCAATACCTAGAGGACCACTGAAAAGTTATTCTGAAAATTGACATTACAGCAAGTGATATATTGATATTCAAACCTAAATTACATTAAATAATTTTGTTCGCAAGACTGTTTGCATATGCTTTATCAGATGTGAATGACATTTTTTAATTCTACTAATGTCTAAACACCTTTTCTCTTGCAAATGTTCTTTTACTTTTTTTTTCCTGTGGTTCCAACCTTAATCACACTTTATAACAAAAAGCTGTTGTTTTTCTTCCTTATTATAGGATCTTTTAAAGTTTGTTTATCCCCTTCTGCCTTTCCTTGGCATGATACTAGTACGTATGGGTGCATGTTTGCCACATGATATGGTTGTCCTCTTGTGCAGTCTTCCCCACTCAACCAAAACAAAGCTAAGCCCCGCTTTGATTCTACTGTCTCCCTCCTTGGCTCTATATCAATGTCAACCCCCAGTTAACTGCAGCATAGTTGAAAGGAAGTACATCAACTCTACATCTTTTATAGGAAAAGGCTTACTCTAGATTACACACTTGCTAAAAATAAAAGCCTTCAGTCTCTAGAAGCTAAATTACTCCAAAATCGCAGTAGCAATTTTACCCCCACCCATGCCCTAGCACAATTACCAACTATATCCAACATGAAAGGGTGGGTGGGGTTAGAACAGATTATTGCAAAATTCCCATGAAATATAATTCATATGAAATTACCCAGTCTTGAAGCAGCAGATGAAAAGGTATTCACTCTGGATAGGTCCTTCAAATATTTTTCTTGCTTTTATTTTTTTGTGTGTGTTTTTTTTTTTTTTGTTTGTTTGTTTGTTTTTCTTTTTTTTGTTTTTCTTACTCCTTAAATTGCCCTTTGTGGTCATGGCTTGGGGCTTGTGCTAAACAGCAAACTTAATTTTTGCAGCTTCATTTTTACACATATTGTTATAAACACAATTGCCCTCTAACTGAGGGGTTAGTGAGCCCAGTAGAAAAAGTGGATCTAGCACAGAAACACAGTAAATTCCAAATGCATTACTTCTTCTCTTCTCCTTTCCAAATACAAAACATTCAACTGCATCGGATTCTTTGATTTTTGATAACAGGGCTCGGTTTCTAAATGTAATGTGCCCCAGGTTACTTTGTAAGTTTTCTTGGCCTGTGATCAGGAGCACACCTGACAGATGCAGACTACCTCTCCTGTCACCTTCATGTAATCCTTCATGTTTTGTATCAAAGAATTCCTCCAGCAGTCGAAAGTAAATTTATCCTCCAAGGTATTTATGACAAATACAATAATTCCTTTTAATGCAGGGACTGTTTAATCCACCAACCTATTAAGTACAGCATACCTCCAGCAAACAACCATTACTTCTCATTACCATATTGCACTTAAAAATACAATTAATCCTTTAATAGGAATCTAAAATACATAGTTTCCTCTATGCAGCACCTCTGCCGATAGTAATCTGCAGAAAGTGGTATCCAAAAGTTAATTAAGAGCAAAGTGTTCTTACATACTAGGCTTCCTGTTCAGACACAAAATGGCTTGATGTTATTGGTGCTTTCCCTGATTAAAAGGATTTACAATACATACTTTTGGGAAAGAAGCTCTATAATTGCTGCTAATTGCCTTCATTTTTTGACGGTTGGATATATTTCACATGGATCTTGTTTAACTGTGCTAGATATTTTCCAAGCATATATATTAAACTTTTCCTTTTATTAATTCAGAGACTAGCTACAAGTTTCTTTTCTTCCTTAATGATTACTCCCCAAACTATTTCTGTAAGGTATTTTTTCCATAGCAGATGATAATTATACTTAAATAGAGAGTAAAAATAACTTTTTGATTAAATTTTCAGGCTTATAGCTCAGAAAATATGGTTTCTATTCTCATTTGCAAAACTGATTTGCTGTGTCATTGAACAAGCCAAGGAAGATCACAATTTTCTTTTCTCCCTGCATTTAACTGGAGAGAGTTGTTTTTTAAAATATATCATCTTTCTGTCTGCTTAATTTGAGCTAACCAAGAACAGTGACAAAAATATAGTTAGAAAATAAATATTATAATAATAGAAATATGTAAACAATCATATGACTTATCTGATAACAAATTCTATATAGGATATTTTGTCTGTTAATAACAAACATCCTAAACTCGGAAAATGTGTTTATGATTAGAGCCAGGTCTATATGAAATATGCTTATCTTAAAAAGCTGCTCTGAAAACCATCAATATTTGGCAAGATCTTCCACCATTTACTAGTTTTCAAGACACATTTATTAAAACATGTTTTCACCTGTTTTGTCAATGATTTTAATTTTTTTAATGTGCATACTACCTCTTTGCAGAGACATAGTTTGCACAATTAGTTTTAATTCAATTTCTAAAATGATCAGGAAGTAAATATTAGCTTCAAAATGTGTCAAGTAACTGAATCTAAGCACAGATTTTAACATGCTTAATAGCTCGTGTCCATCAGTTTTACAGATTATGACGCAATAGGTATACAAAACAGTGAGTTGTAGATTCTACATGAAGTGAATCTTATTTAACTAAAAATTGGCACAAACATGCTTTGTAGTCCTGTACTTTTCTTTTTTACCCTCAACATTAAAAACTCCATATGTTTAACAAATTTGTTTCATCTATGCAATGTAATAATCCTACTTCACTTTTGATTTTGTAGAAGGAACACACAGATACTAATTCATATCTGATTTAAATGAACATGTTCATGCTAGTTGAGATATTCAGTTAGATTTCAGTCTTTCCAGCTGAGTTATCTGACTGAGAACAGTTTTCCTAAAGATACTGATGTGGGAGGTTTTCCCTTTAGCAACTTTACATACAAATTAGATACATGTGTTTCTGATGAAAAAATAATAAAAATATAAAGAATTAACCTTATAAATTACTTTTGAACTAAAAATCTCAGGCAATTATATTTAAGTATTTTTTAAGTATGTAAGTAAGTGGGTGACATTGTTTAGTGTGAGGTGCCTCTGCCCATGGCAGGGGGATTGGAACTAGATGATTTTAAAGTATTTTCGAATGCTAACCTATGATTGCATGATTCTAAGTATGAATCTATATTATCCAGTAGACAGGAAAAAAATCTATACACTTTATTAGTTTGCAGTAAAGGAAAAGTATTATTGGAAATGCACAATTTAATCACTTCTTCATAATTATGACCTATAAAATACCAGTATTTGTAAATGTTGTTATTAAAAGCCCTAATCCTGCAGCCTTTATTTGAACAAATTTTGTTTGTTATGTGTCTTTTCATATTTTTTCATTGTATTTTCAATTTTATTTAACTTCTAACTCAGCTAAGTCCTTGTGCTTGGATTCATACATGAAACTTACCTTCATTGTAAAAATAAAAGTTAGGGAATAAGATCAGACTTGAGGACTGTCATGACCTGTGCTAGCATTAGCACTGCCTTAATTGTGTGAGAAATTGTTTATAGATATCTTAATATGATGCTCTCTTTTAAATGAAGTGTTTGCATACTCATTACCCTACTACAGTATTAAGTAAGATTTTTACTCTCACCTTTATAATCAATAGTGAAAGATAGATACATAAGTATTTTTCTCTTTTTTTTTTTTCCTTACAGAAGAGGAAATACAAACAATGAAAATGGAAAGGACATAATTTATTTTTGGTTGTGAAGAAATAGGACTAAACACTATTTGCAGAGAT
>JAVHNF010065526.1:38462-55919 GCA_034783455.1 Micropsitta finschii
ACAGGGAAGAATTTCTTCCTAATGTCTCATCTCAATCTCCCCTCTGTCAGGTTAAAGCCATTCCCCCTTGTCCTGTCACTACAAAAAGCCCCTCTCCCAATTCCTTGTCAGCCCCTTTAGGCACTGGAGCTGCCCTAAGATCTCCCCAGAGCCTTCTGCAGGCTGAACAAACCCAACTCTCTCAGCCTTTCTTCACAGGAAACATTCTCCAGCCCTTGTCTCTAAACTTGGTCTCGCTAGCAGCAGACACCAGGTGATACAAAACTTGTCTCCCCATGGGCAGACAATGGGGATGTGGCTCATGTCATGCAAGGGGTGTGTGTATGCCCCATACCCCTGCAGCTGGTCACCAACCTCTACCACACCAACCCTTCACTCTGGTGTGTGTGGTCTGTGCATGCCAGCGCTCTCCGAGACAAACCTATGGCCCCTTTTGTCTTGCGGGCTGGCTCTTGCATGCTGATCCTGCGTTGGGGCAGAAAGTAATAACTCACTGCTGTCAAGCTGAGTGTGGCTGCCTGTCTGCAGCATTGGAAGAACTGGTATCCCACTTGATTTATATTTCCAACCAAGCTAATTAAGCAGCAATTCAGGAGGAATCCATCATTGTGACAGACTTGTTGATTAACCATCCCACAAGCAAAGTCAAGGGTGTTTGGTAGCCTGGAAAAAAAAAAAAAGTTGGGTCAATAGGAAAAAAAAACCAATTTGGCCAATCTGCAGCAGTGACTATTATTTCCAGAACCAACAAGAAACTTAATACATTTGACAAACACAGGGCCCAACATTAAAAACAAAAGCAGCTCAGATCAGTGGGGTGTTAGATAACAAGGGATAACTTCTGCATCTCATCTTTGTGTGATTAAGTTGTGAAGGCAGACTTTATGGGGATGGTGCCCCCATTGAAATCTTTTGCACGCCTTCCTCTGTGTTTGCCAGCCCTGAAATGTTCGTGCAGTCCCCATGAGGTTTCTGACATTTGTGAAAGCTCTGGGATTCATGCAATTATGATAATATCATCTTCAATTTTTTGAATTAAAATCAGTTTCCAGACCTCAGGGACAAATCTGAAAAGCCCTCAGGGGATCTGATATTAGAAATTGAAGAGAAGGACCTTGAACAAATACTTTAGTTTTGAATCCTGATGATGCTAAAACTCTCAAGAGGGTGAGAAGCTGGCAATGTGAAGAAGCAGAAGCTGAAGCAGATGAGATTACTGATTCTGAACTCCCTAGTATTGAAGATGGGGTAAAAAGTTGATTAAATTAGGCACGGTCTGAGATAACCATTATCATTAGAAGGACTTTGGTACAGAAGAGGTGACAGCTGACCTTGCAAACACAGCCCCTGGATGTAGATGTTGAAGCCCTGCTACGACCCAGAGGCCCCACATCTGGTGTTCGCCTGGCAGAGACGGTCCGCAAGTCATCTCAGGATGGATGGAGAAGGAAGCTCCTGCACATCTTGCCCATCGAGGGCTCGATCCTGCAGATGTTCCCAGAGCATGCAGCGTTCCCAGAAGCTTCAGAGGCTGTGGTTTTGATGCCCGTGCTGCAGTGAGCCCATCCTGGCTCTCAGCAGTCCACCGGCTCATGCACCTAAGGTGTGCACTAATGATTTTTATGTTTGTTTCCTAATGCAGTGCAGTTCCTGAAGCAGGGACCACCCGTGCAATGCCACCACAAATGCTCTGACCATGGGCTGCAGAGTCACAGGTATCTCTCAGGTAAGGGTGCAAGAGTAAGGGACCCATATTCCCGTGTGGAGGGATGCCTGCAAGCCTGGAAGCACTCAGCTCTTGCTGCTGTCTTAAGTGAGATGGTGACCCTTTTTCAAATGAGATATACTTGTCCTTCTCCCGGTACTGCAAATTCAGGAAGGCAGATGGAAATCCATCAGGAGTGACCCCCCTGTGTTTAGGTGGCTCATTTCTTGGCTGGAGGGGAGTAGGGGATTGGTACCATCTGTATTTGGCATTATTGTGCTTAGCCTTAGTTCTTGTCCCTAGGATCTCATTGCCCCAGGGCTGGAACTGAAGTGCTTTACTATTTCCTGGCAATTCCTCACCTGAAATGCCTCACCCTGCAATCCTTGCCCACCCTCCTTGCTCCCAGTCCTACAATAGCAGCACCTTTTCAGCCCTGGGCAGTGGGTTGCTCAGCAGACTGTGAGTGCACCAGCCTTTGCAGGGCAGGTTTCCCATTGCAATCCGTGGGCCCTGGGTGCCTGCCGCCAGCTGTGCCCCAGCTGTGCCCGGGCTTGGTGTCCTCATCCTGCTCTGGCACTGGGGTCCATTTCTGCTGCATGGCAGTGACATCTAGAGGCTCCCTGGCCTGAGCTCCTGCCTTTCACTGCTCACATACTGCTGGCAGCACTTGGCAGGCAGAAATCTCCTGATGAAACCCCTGGGAAGCTCATTCACATCCTAAGGGTAAAGTTCTGCAAGGCTTAAATCCAAGTCCTTCCCTTGCCCCTGTCCCTAAACCACCATGGGGAGGATCTTTGTTGCAGAACCTTGAGGAAATTTGGCACTGCTTCTGGAATCCCAAAGGTTCGAGGGAGCCAAGCCATGTCCCTTCCCTGAGACCAAACTGGTCCACATGGGGCTGGTGCTGATTAATACATACAGCTTTCCACTCAGGGAAAGTGTTGTTTCCTTCCTTAATGTGCTGTATATTGATTTAATGGCATCCAGCATCAAATGCAAAGTGCCACGGGAGCACCTCTGTATGGAGGCTGTCTGTGCCAGGTAAAAGATTATTGTGCAAACAGTATTATATATTGAAAAGCAATGCATTCAAGAAAAGGGGGTAAATATACCATCTCCATAGGGTGATTTATTCAAGCAGTTGATGAACACATCTCCTGAAGCATTCCCCAAATTTGAGCCGATATGTGTATCATGCAGAGACAGGGGATGTTATTGCCTATATAAAGGGTACTTGGTATTCAGTAGAGCAGGTATTCATTAGGGTGATATTGCATAGGCATGGAGAGTCAGCAGAGCAGATTGCAAATGATCTTCTAGCCTGAAATCAGGGGATGAGCAGCCCAGCCAAGTAGAGCTCTCCTGCAATACAAAATCTGTGGGAATATTGTAAGTGAAAAGCAGAAGGAATGGTGCTTGCCCGTCCTGTGAGAGCGAAGCATTCAAGAGAAAAGTTAGGTCATTGCATTCCTGAGGTCAAAAATCTCTGGATGACAGAATGGGAAGTCTTGAGAGGGTGGGAGCAGGCAGCCAGCCAGCAAGGTGAGGCAGGAGCAACATCAAGGCACTGCCACCTCCATGATCACTCGTGGTGCCTGGGAGACACTGAACATATCCAAGTGGATGTTAATAGCTTCCTTTATTTAGCAGCACTCTCATGGGTGAGGAGGAGTTCAAGCCCTCAGAGAAGTGGCTTTGGAGGTGTTGAGGGCAATGTGGCACAGAAAGCTTGATGCTCCTCCACACCGCCTTCAGTGCCCTCTGTGCTTTCTGTGCAGGTGTTTGTTACCTTCTCAAGGGCTGTGCAATGGTTCCTCTCACCAGTGCTAAATCCACATCTGGACTGAAGCAGATGCTGCAGGTGTGGTGAGAGGAGCAGGCTCTCTGCCTGCCCCATAGCCTCTGTAGGATGTGCTGCCGTATGAGCATGCCAGAAGCACTGGCAGCCTGCGCTTGGGTGTGTGGCAGTGGATGGCACCTTCTCCAGGCATTACAATCCAAGCAGAGCAGAGGGTCTCCAGGAGGAGGCAGGAGGAGAAGATCCATCCCTGCCTGCAAGCCCAGGATCAGGGCTAGCACAGCCTCCTCCCCGCTGCTGCTGTGTCATATCCATCCCTCTTACCTCTGCTTACTTGTTTTGTCTGCCTGATGCGGAGGAGCTGGGCTGTAATGACAGCTCCCAGCTTGGCACTGGGAGAAATGCCAAGACAAGGTGTGAGGCACAGCCATGGGGTGAGCCCTCTCCATCAGCCTCAGATTCCATGGCCTAAAACCCCTTCTTTTTCCCTCTGAGGAACACAAGTTACACCTCCATCCATGGAGCAGGAAGGTGCTTTGTTTACTAATGGTGCGTATGTGATCTGCGAGACCTAAACACAGCCATTAACCTGTGAAGACACCAATGTGTCTTGGGTTTTGTCAGGGTTTGTTATGTGGTTTTTTCCCCCAAACTAACATCTGATATTCTCCAGAGCTCAGAGGTGACAGGAGGTGTGAAGTGAAGTGAAATGGAGGTTGTCAGCTTGTCTTCATTTTAGTGGATGGCAAGAAGAATGGTGAAAAGGAAAGAGTGGCTGTGAATGCCAGGCACTTCTTTTTCAGATACTTTCTTTTTCTCTTAGGCACTGGCAGCAAAGCTTCCCTTTTCATTGTCGTATCAGATGAAAACAAGGGGTTCGGGTTTTCTTCCCCCGTTGGAAAAAATAAGCAGTTTCAAGCTTCAAGATCAAAAAATCATCAGTGACGGCCAGCATAATGTTGCACTGCTGTGCTCCTCAGAAATCAAAGTTAGAAGACAAATAGGACACCTGACCAGGACACAGATGGCACCGGTTTCCATTGAAGCCCCTTGGCCGAAGCCATCCACACCAGGCTGAAGGTGTTAGGAGGTCAGAGAGACAGCAGTGTGCTGTGATGGGCTTGGACGTGCTCTTCTGGGCTCTGCCTGCCAGACGTGGGGTGTGCGAAAGCCACGCTGAGACCCTGGGCTGTCAGAAACACTGAGCTTTAGTGACACCAGCTCAAGCCAGCAGCAATGGGAAAGTGCATTTCCTGCAGGCTCTGACTCTGCTCCCAGTGCTGGCTGGGGTAACCTTATGGTGGACTTAGAAACTCCGGCTCCCCCAGGCACTAACAAACAACTTACCTGGCACCTTTGTGCTGACAGTGCTGGGAAAACAGCATTTTTGGCTCAGCTCTTTAAGCAGGCAATGGATCCAGCCTTCCTGTTTAATATGAACAAGTCCTAAAAAAGGCAAACACCTGCCATCACTCATCACTTCTGCCGCTGAGACATGAAGGCATGACATTGCAGGCTCTTCTTCATAGACAGCGGGCTGGTTTTAAAGCCAGATTCAGCATATGGGATAGAAGAATCCTGTTTCCATTAACCCACATTTGTAGAAATAATTTCTGGTGCTTTCCCTGGTACAATTGCATTTTGAGGTCTTATTACTCACCTTTTCCCAAAGTCTGGTTGAGCATCGTGCTGCCAGGCACCAGCCACATCCAAGAGGCAGAAGGCTGAGCAAACAGCCAAAGTGCCAGACTAAGGGAAGCAATGGCCAGAAGCTGCTCGCAGAGCTGCTGAAAGGTTGAGGAAACTACGTGGTGTCCATGCTGAGGCATCACAGCTGTGTCCCGGGATGTGTTCCTGGTGCTGCTGGGCTCTCCTAACATAATTACCTCTGCAACATAACAAACTGATAACTTCAAAATCTGTACACAGAAATACAAAGACAGAAACCCACAGATGTGAAACCATGAGCCACTTTCCTTGAATTCAAAGAAACAGGTGGGAGAGCAGGAATTAGTCAGGGATGCATCTCATTTACACAAGCGCTCATGCTGTCACTGCAAACATGACTAAACACAAATTACAGCGCTTCATCCTGCAAGTCCAGCCAGCAAGCACTTGAACATTGGACTTAACAAGGCTGACCAGCCAAAAAGAAAAAGCTTCTACCCAACCCAGAAAAATCTGTTAAATAATTGAACTGGGAAGAATAGCAGAATCATTTTAACGAGCAAATTGCAGTTAGGCAATTGGCAAGGAAGAAATACATCCCAAATTGTAAATGAGGGAGCATGATTCAGAAACACTCGTATCACCTTTCAGATTTCTCTTCTCAGTTTTTGAAAAATGTTTGCTCAAGAGAAATAAATATGGTAAAGTCTTCCCCAGATTTCATGGCAGTTCAGAACTGGAAGCAACTGAGGCCAGAAATCACCGAAAGGCAAGTATTTTGAGAACTGTATCAAAACAATTCACCTCTCATCAAACGTATCAACAATTCACCCTCTACACATCAAACTACATCCTATAAAAGGATTTGCATAAACTGAGAAGGCAGTCATCTTTAACAGTGTGCCGAAATAAATACGAATCAGGAAAAGAGGATAAAAGTCCTCTAAAATGTCTGAACAGCCCCAGAATTCTGCAGTATTAAATTAAACTGGGTATTGAAAATGCAGCAATAAAATATTCAGTGATTTTAAGTGTCTGTTCACTTACCTAACTTCAGCTGTGGTAAATCAGGAATCTCCTTCATTATGAGGGTGTAATACATATGTAGTCCTCTTTGAGCATTCAAGAGCAGAAGACAGAGATCTTTATGCCATTTATATGCATGCTGCATACAGTTTTCAGATGGGACATAAAAGCTGCCCTGTGTAACAACAGTATCAAGAAAATAAAATATGGAGATTAAAATTCATCGTCTCCATTTATCCTAGAGGCTTCCACAAAATTCTAGTTGTGGGCAAGCCTTTCATTTCTAATCAAGTATTTGACACCAAAGAGAGATTTTAACCATCCCCATACCTCCTAGCCACCTAATCATCTAGATGTGCAATCTCATTCAACAGATACATTTGTCCAAGCCATACCAAAGCTATTAGCTCACAGCAATGCTGTCACATTTACAAAGATCCTCATCCCAAACAGTATAACACAGAAGTTCATCTCTGTCCTTCACACATGTCCCACTGTGGAGCCAATGGTTCCCAACAATGTAGAGAGTGCTGGGCAAAACAGACCCTCTCTTCTATAACAGATGGGGTGGAAAGAACTATAAAGTTGGCTAGACTAGCTTTCCTTTTACCTCATATCCTCTTATCCCCTTTTGCACAGGTTGTAGCTTGATGGTATTGTCATATGCTTTGCTATGCATATTAGTGAAAAAAATGTAGATTCATACCCTGTCAACAAATATAAGCCACTTTGTATTCCAGAATCAGTCTCTGGATTAGTGTATCTCTTGTGGGAGGAGATGTAATTGGACAGATCACAGCATGTTTAATACAAAAATTTCCCAAACAACACATTTACATTTAGAACATAAGCAAAGGTTGCATTAGAGCACCATAAATCAAATGTTTCAACTTCTGCCATAAACCACTTCTCGTATAAATTACTTGTATTTGAAACTTGCACTGCTCAGATTTAAAATAGAACTATTTATTAAGTCATCTTTTCTGCCCAAGATTTCATGGAGAGTCTCAAGATCATTGAATGTAGACGTGTAAAATCAAGGAACTGAACTGTGGACATTTCTTCCAATTAACTGCAAAGGAAACATAGGACAACTGACTACCCATTCTACACTGTAGACACACTGAATCAGGACCAAGTACAATCACAAAAGACGAGTCAAATTTCTCTTCCTGTCCATGTCTTTGGGAGGAATATCTGTGCAAAAGAAAGGTGCTTCAAGTATACCATTGTATGAGAGAAGCAGCACTGCAAAGCCACCATTCAAGGCTGTACCAAACAGGTACAGTCCAAGCCGTGCCACTCATTGAGTACGAGGTTGTATCATTAAGCTGACGCATTCTGATGAAACTCTATTAAATGGCAGCTGACTTTGAAACCATGTTGTTTAAAGGGAATATCCATCTTCATCTGAAAAATCATCTTGTCAAGATGGAAAGTGAGAGTGACAGAAAAAAGAAATGCTTTTAAAAAAAACCTTGAAGAGACCACATTAAAACTGATGAATTTCTTACCTTTTGAATTAATTTTGTATGTCATAGAAGCATTAATAAATAAAAATAGTAGTTTTCTAAATCAGTAAGAGAAGAATAGAGAAGTGTGTTTTTTCTTGCTGATTTGCTTTTATCTCTATTTTTTTCTACCTATTTTTCTTTTTCTGTTTTACCCCAAGATCATAATAATGGAATACTGGTAAAATAACACCTTAGGATCAAAAAAGGATCCAGGATCCTACAGGTGAACAAATGGTACTGAAAGCACATTTCTCTATCTGGAAGATAGTGCCTCAAAATCATGTTGCTGCTTTTCTTGTAAAACCTCCCCCATACAAGAAAAGATACATGATTCTGATTGTTAGTTTTATACTCAAGTGACATGAATGATGTTACTTTTAACCACTATAGTCTTTGAGAATTCATTAAAACTAATTGAAGCAACCAGTAGTTTCTAAGCTGATATCAGGAAAGTACTTTGCATATGTAAAATCTACACACTTCATCTGTAATTAGGTCAGCACTCAGAGATCTGCCTCTTCCTCTATCAAGTATATTATGGAAATGTTTTTTTAAGCAAATTACAAGTATCCATTTTAAAAAAAACAAAACAAAACAATAACAACAACAGAAACAAACAAACAAACAACAACAAAAAAAACCCACACCAACAAAAAAAATGAAAAAAAATTAAAAAAAAAACCCAAACCAACAACAAAACATAAAACCAGGAGAACTGGTGAAGTGAAGGAAGAAATAAAGTATTTCAGTACTTTCGGAAGTGGTGTGGAATTGGAAGTCTGGACTTGAAAATTTGATTTCTCTCTAGACTCTTACAGAAATCTCAGGCATACTTCAAGGCCACTGAGAAATCCTCAGGAACTGAGGGAAATCTCAAGAGCCAAATTGATCTCAGCACCATCTTTACATCCTAAATTGCATGATTCCCACAGAAAACCACTAATAGGGAACATCACTCAGCACAGTATGCATATTACCAGGAGTATGCACTAGTATTAATGGTTTCTATTACATATGTATGCTACCCATATCTGTAATTAGTTTCACTGATTATTCTTTTTATATTAAGATTTTTCTAGCAGTCGCTAGACCGTGCTGTGTCCCTGTGATTTTATTTACATATAGATGATATAAATAAACAAAAGATTACTGCAACAATTCAGAAAAAAAACCCAAACAAACAAAAAAACAAACAAATACCAAAACAAAGGAGTTCTGCCAAAGACCTTGCTGTTGTTCAAAAAATTACTAACAAAGAATGATTGTTTTTTTTCTTCTCTGAGTACTTTTCTTACCCCAAAGTGCTTTGAGGGTAGGAGAAAACCCCAGATGCTTGAACCTGTCTTGATTTCAGTTGGGACAGAGTTAATTTTCTTCCTAGTAGATAGTACAGTTTTGGCTTTGGTCTGAGAATGATGCTGATATCAAACTGATGTTTTACTTGCTGATAGGTAGTGCTTACCCTAATTCAAGGACTTCTCAGATTCCCACACTCTGCCAGTGAGGAGGGGCACAAGAAGCTGGAAGGGAGCACAGCAAGGACAGCTGTCCTCGTTAGCCAAAGGAATATTCCATACCATAGAGTGTCATGCTCAGTATGTAAACTGAGGGGAGTTGGCAGGAAGGGTCCAATTGCTGCTTGGAGACAGGCTGGGCACTGGTTAGTGGGTGGGGAGCAGTCATATTGTGCAGTGCTTGTGCTTCCTGAATTTTGTTTCTTCCCTGTTGTTTTTGGGTTTTTTTGGTTTTGTTTGGTTGGTTGGTTGGTTTTTGTTCCTTATTATTGTTGTTGTTGTTGCTGCTGTTATTACTATTATTATATTTTACTTCAGTTATTAAACTGTTCTTACCTCAACCCGTAGGTTTTACCTATTGCTGATTCTCCTCTCCATCCAATTGAGGTGGGGATGTGGAAGTAAGTGGCTGCATGGTATTTAATTGCCAGCTGGGGCTAAACCATGACAAAACTTGCTTCTTAAAAAACAAAACAAAACAAACCCCAACAGAGATACTTATGCAGGTGTCTGGTTTTTGTCTCTCTCCTCTCCTTCTACCCTTGCCCTCAGCCTTATCTTGTCTTTTCTTTAAAGATTACAAGCATTTGACTATTACTTTGTTAGCAGTTTTTCAAGTTTCTTTTGTCAGTATGCCAATGAGTTAAACAATAAGCTTTACAGAAATCCTACTTTACTAATTTTTCTCTGTCTTTCAGCAAAGGGAAGGATACTATCCTTTCCAACAGTCATAAATTTAAGTCTTCTTATGGTTTCAGCCTAGTAGCTCTGTGTCTTCCATCCTAAAAGACAGTCAACAATTCTAAGTATGTATGAAGAGATACTGAAGTAGAAATCAGTTGCCAATATAGTTTTACATATATCTTTTTGAAGTTCTTCCAGGACTGTAGTGGACAGCTAGTATTTTACTTCTTCCACTCAACAGGCAGAAGTAGATCAGCACTGCAAGTTCTAGCAAGTTTGCTAGGGAGATGTATACCCAGCATTTGTTATATGCCTTACTATTATCCTAAGTGCATAACTAACAGGGTTTGCCCTCTGTTTCTAGTCACTTTTCTACACTGTAAACACCTTCTTGGTAGGGACCCATGAGAAGCAAAATGCTTAGCACACAGGAATTTCCTTGTAATTATTAGCTCAGCTTGCAACCTTGAATACATGAGAAAAAATTGGTCTTCACTGTGAGCTATTGTCTAAGGAAGTCATACTCTGAGAACTATGTTATTACTTATTAACAGAAAAATACTTATATGCATACAGTTTAATGAACTATATGATCCTTTTTGCTCTCTGAGTTTGTCCATGGTCCCACTGTCAGTCCAAAATATGACACCATCCAGACTTTCTGAGATTTTTAGCCTCTGTGGTGGGTTGCCCACCGAGACACTTTTACTGCCAATTAACAAAATAGGCTAATGAGGGATAAAAACAAAAACTAAAAACACCTTCTTCCCACCTTCTTCCCATGCTCAACTTAATTCTTGATTTTTGCTTCCCCCCTGCTAAGTGCCACAGGGGCACTGTGGAAAAATGAGATAAGAACTTGATCCTTGCTGCTCCTTTCTCAAAACTATCACTAATAGGATCCCTACCACAGGATAAAGTCCTTTTAAAACTGCTCAAATGGGGGTTCTTCCCACAGGATGAAGTTCTCCTAAAACTGCTCCATTGTAGGTCCTTTCCATGGGGAGCCATTATTCAGGAACTGACCGCTCCATCATGGGTGCCACACAGGACATGGTTCCTACCAGAAAACTTGCTTCTGCATGGGTTCCTCTCCATAGACTCCTTCCGAGGAGACTGCTCCGTCATGGAATCTCTATGGGCTGCAGCTTCTTTCACAGCATATCTACCTGCTCTAGTGTGGGGTCCCCCACGGGGTGCAGTGTGAATGTCTATTCTGATGTGGTCCTCTGTGGGTTTCAAGGGGACAGACTGTACCACCATGGCCTTCGCCACAGGTACAAAGGAATCTCTGTACTGACATCTTTAACACCTCTTCCTCCTTCTACTACACTGACCTGGGTTTCTGCGAGGCTGTTTCTCTCATTTTTCTCACTTCTCTTTCCCATTTGTTCTGCAGCATTTTTTACCTTTTCTTAAATACATCATCACAGAGATACCAGCAGTATTTGCTGATGACCAAAGCAACGTCAGCTTTGGTCAGCAGTAGGTCTGTCTGGTGAAACTGTGACACAGTGACAACTCCTGGTCTCCTCACAGAAACAACCCCTGCAGCCTCACCACTATCAGAAACATGTTACATAAACCTAATACATCCCCATGTCCAACAGAGGTTTGGTACTGTTGTTTTGCAATACTAGAGCTATATAACAACACTTCTAATCCTTTTAAGAATGACCTATTTTAATCATCTATCAGTAAGTTAAATAATAATAATTAAAAAAAAGACAAAACAGCAACACCTTAGCTTGAAGTCAATAAACTTTGGTGGTGGTGGTGATTTGGGGGTTTTGAATTTTAGTTGGTTTGGGGTTTTTTTGTAAAATCTACTGAAGTTCCAAGTTGAGAACATGTTTTGACATTAGCAAGTGTCGTGGTTTAAACCCAGTCGACAAGTGAAGCCATGCAATTTCTAATCTCCCCACCCCAGAGGGATGGGGAGGAGAATCAAAAGAATGCAACTCCCACGGGTTGAGATAAGAACAGCAAAACACCACTGCCACCACCAATAATTACAATGATAAAAGAAATAACAAGGGGAGAGAATATGATACCGCCTGACAAAACGAGCCCGACTGAGCAGAGAGAAAGGGAGAGAACACAAGAGTGTGCCCTTCCGGGTAACTCCCAGTTACCTCCCTGGCCATGACGTGTGTGGTATGGAATAACCTCGTCGGCTAGTTTGAGTCAGGTGTCCTGTCTCTGCCTCCCCCCGTCTTCCCCTCCTCCCTGGCAGAGCATGAGGCTCAGAAAGTCCTTGGTCAGCCTAAACATTCTGACCAGGAACTATAAACATCGGTGTTATCAGTACCGTCCCCAGGCTGAAAGTCAAAAACATAGTGCTGCACCTGCTACTAAGAAGAGGAAAACATGACTGCTACTGCTGAACCCAGGCCAACCCAACAGCCAGACACCTTGATAGATGACTGATAAATTATGTCATGCCAGCTGACGTAGTAACTTTTCATGTATTCTTAACTCAGCATCTGCAAGGCTTAGCTCAGTGTACAACAAAAGAGGTTTTGATAAAATTGTATTACTTTCAGGTTAAGGTCATGTCCATGAACAGTCACCAAAGGTCAGATGCAACTTCTTAAATGGTGGCACTTGCTCACGTGTGTAAGCAGCTCTAGAATTATGTTACCTTGTCTTTGCTTCCTTCATTTAAGGATGCCCATGTTCCTTGCTATATGAGAAATATGTATAACAAAGCTGTAATTATAACTGTACGTGAAAAAATAATTTGAAGATTTGGACTTCATACATTTTGTATGTCTGGAAACATTTCAAGAATGCTAGGAATGAAAGTTAGCATGAACTTTCAATGACTACTAAATAATTATTGTTTATGGACCCCCAAAAATATGAGTCCTAGATTTTATACCTTGTATTAATCATCCCCAGTTATGCAGTTAGGAGAAAACTTACCTTATTCAAGCTACAATGGTACTACATTGGTCTGTCACATTTTGCTCCAGTAAAATCAAATAATTAAGACACATAATCTAATATTTTCATCAAGTGATGCCAAAATGATAGGAATTGTGTGTTCTATTCATCACAGAAGAGAGGAAAAACATTCCTCTTCCATAAAGATATGACTCATGATGGATGGAATTCATACTTTGCAGAATAATATGGTCTTAGCTACTGATTAAGTCTTAGCTAAGCTCAAGTTACAGGGATGAAGGAACATATGCTTATGAATGATGTGACATTAAACCTATGAACAATTTTAGCTGTTATTTTTCTTAAAAAAGTAAAGCAAAATAAAGCCATCACTAATAGACATGCCTTGAGATACTACTTTTCAGTTTGAGTGTTTTAATTCATATTTGTAACATTAGTTATGAAGTTTCTGAGGTAAAGAATTATTAATTCAAATTCAAACTGGCAAAGGCTTTCAGACTACCAGACACACATGCAGAGATCTGCCAGTGTTTCCAAAGTCTAAAAGTTCTTGATGTATAATGCCAGACCTGCATGAAAGCAAGCTTGTAAAGTTTAAATGGGGTGCAGAATTCTGAACTCCTTTTAGAGCATTCCATCCAAATAGAATTAGTTTGGATTAAAGCTAGTTTTCTTCTCCTCATAAAACCTGTAGAAAAATAAGCTAAGACATCCACATGCTCAGCACTGCAGCTTGGCTGTCTCTATCCAGTCACATTTGATAGGTACTATAGTAAGATGCTCCTGGCAAACTAAAAGAGTGTATTTTTTACAACTTGAAATATGACATTACATCAGTAAATTTTCTGCCACCTCCACATATTTTTACAACCCTCTGACAATATTTCATATACAGTTTCTCATGGCAGTGTTTCAGACTGGGATTCAGCTTCAATTTAGACTGAGCTCTAGGTTAAGTAGGTTGTCTTCACCTGCTCCCTATATAGTTTGCCCTCAGCAAGTTTGCCAGTGACACCAAGCTGTGTGGTTCGGTTGATACGCTGGAGGGAAGGAATGCCATCCAGAGGGAACTTGACACACTTATGAGGTGGGCTGATGCCAACCTTATGAAGTTTAACCATGACAAGTGCAAGGTCCTACACCTTTGTAGGAGCAATCCCAGGCACAGCTACAGGTTTGGCAAAGAACAGATTCAGAGCAGCCCTGCAGAGAAGGACTTGAGGGTGTTGGTCGATGAGAAAATGAACATGAGCCAGCTTCAGCGTGCGCTCATGGCCCAGAAAGCCAACTGTACCCTGGGCTGCATCAAAAACAGTGTGACCAGCAGGTTGAAGGAGGTGTTCCTGCCCCTCTACTCTGCTCTCCTGAGACCTCACTTGGAGTATTGTGTACAGTTCTGTTGTCCTCAACATAAAAAGGACATGGAACTGTTGGAACAAGTGCAGAGGAGGGCCACGAGGATGATCAGGGGACTGGAGCACCTCCTGTATGAAGAGAGGAATAACGAATTTGAGATAGTAGAGAATATTATAAAATAAAAAAATCTTCTGTTTCACTCTAAACTCCCCATATTACTACTAGTTTAGCTATGCAATACATAAAATACACTTCCTCAGATAATTTGTTTTCAGCTGAAAAAGTGTTATGTACAAATAGGTAAATATTATTATAAATAACAATATTATTCAGAAAGCAAAAACTGCAATAATGAATTTTGTGTATGTCAGCATATAAATATGAAGGACCAGTTATAGCGAGGAAATACAGGTGTAAGACACTTACTTCCAGCTGGGCTGGAAACATGACTTATAATTTGTCCAATGAAGGAAAGTTTTAAACAGTAAAAGATGGAAAAGGAATATATATTGCAAATAAAATGGGAAATTAAAAATAAACAGGAGGCTATAAACACTCTTGTGATCTATTTTGTCCTTATTATACCTCTACCCCTTATCCCCTCTGATTTTCCCCAGCACATTTAAAGATGCAGCTGCAGCACTGAGGACCTTATGCAATGAATTGTATGTGTATGACGTATTGTTCAAGTTTTATTTTATTTATGTGTTTGCTGGGGTTTTTTTGAGTTTTTTTATTGTGTACGGTGCTACCTTGTTTAAGGTTTACTACATATACAATTTTACTCATTTTACCTCTAATATACCTACTAAAGAGCACGGAAAGCTCAATGTGATTAATACACACACTTAAGTGTGAGACCTAGTATCCCTGGAAACATGCAAGTCTTTTATCTTGACCACTCAATCAGTATACTACTTGAAATGGAAGAAAGTTATATTTTATTAATGTTATTGTATTTCTTTGATATTCTGTATGAATTCACCCACAGGGACAGAGGTACACCTTTGCATGCCTCATTTTTGTGGACACCCATCAGGATCAATCAGAATTAACTTTTAAAGTGGAATAGTTAAACTATATGAAACTTGCCTGGACACTCATTCAGAATTAAAAAGGCTTGCATTTGGTTCAATTTAATTTATTCAGGATGTGAATACACTAATCTACTTTAATTATGGTCCTCTGAATTCACAGCTTTAGTCAATTTGGATTAACTTTCCTGATTGCTTTTATGTAGACAAATTTTAATGCAATTTCAAAACTGAAGCAGTATTACCTTATAACCAATTTACAAAGTCTCACTATACATCCAAAGTCAAGCTTAATTTTACCGGTTCCTGGATTGATTTCATGGGTTTAAGCAGCAATAAAGGCCAAGATACAATCTAAATCCACAGAAGGCACAGTTTTCCACTGAAGTCCACCAAAGGAAAACTGTTCAAACAAGCTGCATTGAGGTAAATGCTTGTAGCTGGAAGATAGGTGTGACGGGCACTTCAACCAAGTGGGTCACTAGGTATCCCATGACACTTTTCACAAGATTAAGTGTTATTCCAGAAATACCCTGAATAATTACCTTCTATTTTCCTAACCCCACTTGCAATCTCAATTGGATACAGTATTCTCTGCTCTGCAGTGTAAGAAAAGAAATACTGCTATGTGTTCCTAAGCAGCTGCCACTTTGCACTTCAGTGGTGGATTTAGCAACCTGTAAAACCAGCTGAAATATGGTTAGCAACCTCAGAAAGCAAAAATACGTTAAGTCTTTATACACTTTATTTCAGTTTGTTTTGGTTTGCTGGTTTGTTGGTTTGTTTTGGGTTGGTTTTTTTTGTTGTATTCCCTGAAAAGAACTGCATATTGGCATTTCAGGAATTAAGGAAGTCACTATTAAAATTAGAAAAAATAATTGGAAATTTGATTAACATTTTAATTAACATTTTAATTACACAAGTATCAATGCTTACATTTGTTAAATAAA
This sequence comes from Micropsitta finschii, assembly GCA_034783455.1. Taxonomy (NCBI): domain Eukaryota; kingdom Metazoa; phylum Chordata; class Aves; order Psittaciformes; family Psittacidae; genus Micropsitta; species Micropsitta finschii. The sequence goes on from JAVHNF010065526.1 coordinate 54,625, forward strand.
CTTTAAGAAACTTCAAAAGATTAAACAATATCTTTAAATACCACCAGCCTAAAAACAAGTAAGCTATTCTCCAAGTATTGAAGCTAAGCATTTTTCTTTAATGCCTGCATTTTTCTTTCTGTCTGTCATGGTAGCAACAGATTTTGATGTTTTCTTGGGCCAAAGCCTTACCTAACACTATACCTGTTACAAATAAGCATCAGGAGTAATTGTTTCAAAGTCAAAAGGTACTTTTCTTCTTGCATGAAATCACTTCAACTGATAAAAGAACTATAATGTTACATAGCTAAGCATAATGGCTAAACAACTGAACAAAAATACTGAAAGATTAAGTGTATTTACAGATAGTTATTTAAAAAGGGAATTCCTGCTTACATCCTGAGATACTTAGGATGACACACCTCTCCCTCCTCCTCATACACACACAGTTTGGCATTGTTTTCTAAAAAGAAAAACAAAAAATCAAAACAGTAGAATATCTGCTTTCACCTTTTAAATAAAGTGTAACTATTGCAGTACACTGTACTATAGCATGTTTTAAAATTTGTGATGTCTTTAACAGTCTCTAAGAAGATAAAAAATGTAAGACACAATAACTTCAGATATGCTTCTGTTTTAATCAAGAAGTAAGGTAAAATACCTTTCTTATTTTCAAGAAAGATAAATTGAAGCTTATACTTTCAAAACCTCTTGCATGCTGCCTATAAAGATAGGTTATTGTTTTTTTATCACATAGAAACAGCTAAATGTGGGGAGGACACTGAAGTCAAAGTCCTGAAAAAAATAATCTGTGTGGTGATTTTTTTTCTCTTCCCTCCTCCTAAGCATTTAACTTACTGGCACTAGAGTAGCTTTTCTGATTTTCATCCAAGAAAAAGCATTTTTTGAATTGCAGCTTATACTTTTAAGAATGTGTAGTATAGCTTTTTTGCCTTTTTTTTTTTTTATTTTTTATTTTGTAAGTGTTATGTTCTGACATGGACATCACAGTATGCTAATGTTTAGAAAATTGGTGAGGTAATAGGCAAATGGAAACCTTGATTTCCTAACAGCATAATAAAGGCACTACCTACCCTTGAAATTGCTACTAGGAACGACTCCATTATACATGCAGTGATGGTGAATGTAATGCTTCTACCTAGCACATTTTAGTGCAGAGATCTGAATATAGTATACAACAATGGGTAAGTAATCTGTATTCCTTTTTTAAATAGAGTAGCTGCTGCGCTGTGGAGACGTCCTCACCGGTGCCCACCAAAGCACACTCCTGTGCAGAGCTGCCCACACTGGCTCTC